>ML682087.1:1213365-1244340 GCA_007922195.1 Podocnemis expansa
CTAGCACACTGGGGTGCTGAGTACTGCGACGCCTCCGTAAGTGAAACTCCATGGCTGCACTCTAGTATCTGCTTGGGGTAAGATCTGGCCTTTCCTGTTCCTCCCACCTGTCCTTGCTCAGCAGCTACATGACCGACCCTGCAGATACTGCCCACCTGCCCAGGGCAGTGTCTACGCTGTGCAGCAGTTTGGTATTCCAGTATTCAGTAGGTGTGTGTCACTCAGTTATTTTCCTTGGAGCTGCAGGGAGAGCAATTATACCTAACTTACAACAAGGAGACTGACTGACGAGTCTCTGACTCGCCTTGTGCTTTTAATGTGATCTCCTCCAACACTTCTTCAACTCATGGATCATGCAACCAATGTGCAGTTTGACCTCCAGGATGGCTGAGATACACACTCACAGCATCCTCCAGGTATCTGGGTACTGATGGCTGGAGTGTGTCAGCTCATCCCTGGATACCTGCCTTTCTCTCTCATCCTCCATTGCAGCCCCTTGTTCCCAACACACAACAGAGCTGATCTGGGTATCCGGTTGGTTTGTTTCCCCATGTAAATTCCAGCTGGCTACAATTCAGGGTTAGGTGCTGAAGGGGAGAAGGACACTGGATAAGTGGAATGAGGGCTTCAGGTAGCAGCCCCTGGATGGCTGGAAAGAATGGGCGGGCGGGCGGGCCTGAGGAAGCAGCTGATCCTTTATGTTTGTGGGAGGAAATCAGTATGTTTAAAATGTGTTCATAATGCCAGATAGCATAATGTCCCTGATGCATCACCAAGAAAGTGATTTATGGATTTGAAAAGACCAGGCCATCTCATCCCAATATGCGTTTTTCCTCTAAAGAGCTTGCTTGTTGTTCATTGTCTGCAAAATTACTGTAAAAATACAGAGGAAAAAATTAAACATTTGAATTGTATGGATTCAGAGTGAACTTGGCAAGGCACTTGAAATGACAGCAGAATCCACCTGCGTTACAGACTGGAATACCTGTGTCCATTTATACTGCAGTCCTGCAATTGTGTATGCGTGTGAGGAGCTTCATGCGCACAAGAAATCCTAGTATGATACTGAATACAATGGGACTCTTTGCTCAGGTAGTCACTTAGCTGTGGGCTGAGGACCTTAGTTATGGAGGCTAATCATGAGAAAACCACATGAGATCATCAGAGTCCTTCTGAGACCTGTGAATTTTCTGACTACATGAAAGTCATTTGCCTGCCCTTGAAGTGTTTTCTTTTCCTTCAGTTGTTTTGAATCCCTTTTCTTTCTGTTGCTCTTTTTAAACTTGTTTTTAATTTGTTATTCTCTTTGTGGCTCTTCTTTATTTTTATTCAGTTTCACCAAAAGTGCTTGGATTTTATTCCCATCCCAGCCTTTTTAGCACTTGGGCCTTTGATCTCTTTGTAACAGATTTATATCACAATTTTATTATTCAATTTTCCGAAGTGTATTTTTGTATAATTTACAGAAATAATGGAGACAAGAAACCTTTACAGAAAACTGGCAGTTTCCTTACATGGCTGTTTAATTGAGACAGTGGAAAGTATTCTGGTGGGAAACAGCACAAGAAATCTTTCACCTTTGAAATAATTCTTTGAAGAATTCTTTTAAAAATATTAAACAGCTCTCTGTGTCTGTGTAATCACCCTCTTTCTGCTTAGCACAAGAGACAGAGGATGCATTCACTGATAGTTAGCCTTGAATCTAATCAAACCAAGATCAAATCCCAGCCCATGGGAGGATTTTCCCTGTTACAGGCTCAATTTTACTCTAATCATGTAGCAACCATAGTACCACAGGAACATCAGCAAGAAGGTGACCAAGATGATCTTGATATATACTTTTGGCAAAGTCATTTTATGTATAACTTTTGTATATCTTCAAAATACCTACAAATACTGAAGTTACTTTAAAACTACCTGATCCTGTAAACAGATGAACTTTTTTGTGCTCTCCATTGCTAATTTCCTGGATGCTATCAATATTTTGGATTTAAACAAAGCATTTCCCCCTCACAGTCCATTTTGCCTTCATACTTCATCCCACAATGAAGTCCTCATCTCTGATGTGAGATGTGCCAGTCATTTCTGGGAGGTCACAATATGAATATATCATCTGCACGAGACCTGCAGACATGCTCAGCCCCCAGTAGCTCCCAGGGTGACACTGGGGATCCAGAGTGTCCAAAGAGCTCAGAGCCCAACATGCAACCATTGTACTGTGTGCCATTCAACACCAGAATGCTCCATCAGACTGATCTCTGAACTGAGCTCTTCTGGAACAGCTGTTTCATTGCAGAACTGAGGGAGAGACAAATCTCTTTGCCCACAAGTTTCAGAGGGGTAGCCTGTCAGTCTAGTTCAGTAAACCAAACAAGGAGTCCTGCGACACTTCTAAACACTAATTTATTTTTCACATGACCTTTCATAGGAGAAGTCCCACTTCATGGGTGAAGTTTCCCACAAAAGCTTGTGCAAAAAAAGGAATTAATTTGTCTTTAAAAGTGTCACAGGACTCCTTGCTTGTTTTGCCCACAAAGACACCCAGTGAAGAATCATGCGCCACGACAGGCAGTGGGTCCTCTCTGGAAACACACTTTGAAATCAAGCCTGGCATCACACAGATTTGCTAGCAAAGCATCACTCGCCTATGGAGGTTGTGCATCACACAATCCTCTCAGCAAGGGAGCTTCCCTAGAAAACCCTCCCAGTCGACCAAGGAATAGAGCAAGGCTGAGCTAGGACAATGAGTTACTCATTTGATTAATACTTTTGCAATGGAGGAAAGCCACCTGCACTGTCCTCAGTGTGGTTCTGAGAACCCCTTGGGCTGCAAAGCTGCTGATGATGCAGCTGACATTTCCCATCCACCTAGAATAAGAGGACACTGCAGGAATTTAAAGCCCCAGGGTTAGTTCTGTGTCCCCGATATTAACTCAAAGGCTGCACAGATCTGGGGCCAGCAACCCATCACAATTATGGGGACTAAGGCTTTGGTTGTCTGTATGCTTGAGTATAGATTTCAGATAGGGGCAGGCAGGTCTGCAGGGCCCCAGCTCCTCCCATCCCAAGAGATGGCAGCTGGCTGGCAGGGTGCAAAGTCACCAAGGATCAAAGTGCAAAACTGGTAGGTTCAAGCCTCAAATTTGAGAATCATCCCAGGCCCAGCCCACTGAGCAGCTGACTGAAGTTCTCTCTCTGCTCCAGGCCTCAGCTTATGCTCTTCAACTGGGGCTCTCTTGTCAGGCCACATGACATCTCCACCCAATGTCCAAGAGCTGCTATGAAAACTCCTTGTAGTCATGTGTTAAATTTCACAACCTCTAGCAGTTCTTTGCTAGGAATCACTTTCTACAGAGCACAACAAAGTGATAACAATTAATGAGGAAGCAAAGCGCTTACTTCTGAGTCCTAATTAACATTATCCCAAGCATTCTCTCAATGCTCTTTTGATGTCATAAAGCATGCAAGAGTTGTAAACGAGCTGTTCTCCCATTAACATTGGCCTGCCGCCCCATCCCCTCCCCCAGCAGCAAGACGTTAACCAAACAACTGCTCTCTGCGGAAGTTAAAGGCCGAATCTTTATTCACAGCAAAACAAGATAGGCAGGGGATTTGCTGTAATGGCCCCAGCACCCCATGCATTAAAATGCTTTGGCCATAGAAGTCACTAGGGGGAATCTTGACCAGACTGGGGCAAACACTTCTGTGGGTCCCCACACCAGGGGACTTGGATTGTCCAGTCTTAGCACTTTGTGGAGTGCATGAAGAAAATGCTGGCCCCCTCCACCATACCGTGTGATTCAACTCTGGGAGCCCCATGCATCCGTTACATCCCACTTACATCCTATTTTGAAACCTGAAATAGGATTTAATTGGTACCTAGACCTCATCTACAATACTGCATGTGTCTCACATGTGCGGGAAGTGGAAGGTCATTGAAATCACACAGGCGGTCCCAGGATGCAGGCACACTGCCTTTCCCCCAATGAAACAGGAGCAACTATTCCCCTCTTGGGGTGTTTTCTAACAAGGATGTCATCATTCCTTTTTAATTATTTCAGATTCAGGGCTGGGCCAGAAGCCAAGCTGTCAAGTGATCGGACTTTGCAGGGATGAGTATTGAGGAAATAGGTGGAGATGTTTCATTAGTACCACCAAAAGTCCTTTGCAGAAAGGCACAGCCTGTGATGGCTGGCTCCTTACAGGTAAACCTGGTAGACATGTGGCAAATTCAGTACTCTTGGTAACAGGAGGTGTTTCTTTAAATCAGGGATCTCAAACTCACAGCCCCTGAAGTTATTTCCTGTGGCCCACAACGATACTATCGTTAGCAATATTTGCAACATCATTGGATGAAAAGGTTTCAGTGATGTGGCCTTTAGGCTACAATGCTAGGCCTCATGCGGCCCTTGTGGTGATCTGAATTTGAGACCCCTGCTTTAAATAGTTCTACTGCATGCAGGCAGGGCTGTCCCTAGGGGGGTGTGGGGCCCTGGGAGAATCACCCTCTGCAGGGCCCCCACTCACCTCCCCCCAGGGTGAGCCAGCCAAAATAGGCAGAACGGGAGTGCAGGGTCTGGTTTCTCAGCTGCCCTTAAGCCAGTGGTTGTCAAACTTTTTCCTCGGGACCTAGCTCCGGACCCCTCTGCCATGCGGTGACCTTCTACTGAAAAAAAGCAGCTGCCAGAAAACTGAATAGTGACCATGGCTGGGGGGGGTGGCAATCCCCTCAGGGCTTTCCTCCTTTCTCCTGAGGCTTCTACTGCATCTCTGAAATCTACACATCTAATTTGAGATCACCTACATGGAACATGCAGATGGTGATTTCACATGCCATACTCTGGTCTCAAATCAGGAAGTTTGTCAAGTCTCTAAAACTGCATGTAGCAGCCGGGGGGGGGGGGGAGGGAGCTCCTTGCAAATTGGGGTAGGAAGGGTAACTGGGTGGAGAAATGAGATGGAAGTGCTGAGACAGGGGAAGGAGAAGAGAGCCAATGCCAGGCTGGAAAGGAAGGTCCTGGAAGATCCCGTCAGCTGCTGAGCCTGTCCGAGTCCCTCCAGGTCCTGCTCCCTTCTCCACTGTCAAATCCCAGGAACTGAAGCAGCCCCTCTGGGTTCCACTTTCACTTCTGCACTTCATCTGCTCCCCAAGTCTGCATGAGTTTCCATGAACACACAGTTGTCCACAATATTTTGATTAGCCTAGTGACCTGGCAGTGTGCATAAGGCAGCAACACAATGGGGCTATCCACTCCCCCGCTTCAGATTAGGACCTTGTTGTAACTTCTCCTTTCAGCAGATACATCCCTGAGTTGTATTTTATTGTTATTTAGGCCTTCTACTTGTAGAAAAAATACCATGCTTTATAACATGGGCTCCTACCAGAACAGTTTGCTTTTCTCCTCTCTTTTTAATTATCAGTCAAAAAAATCTCTGAAGTTTTTATTAAACTCTACAAGGTAGAACTTTTGTTGCAAGCAAGGGAATTCTCACCCAACTGAAAAACGAGGCAAGTCCTAATTTGCAAAAATAACCGCAATCGCCAGATCCCAAAAATGGTGGAATAAGTGGGTATTCATGGGGTTTTTTTCTTCTATTAATAAAAAACCCACAAAGGTTGCTTGCCGGTGACCTCAGTCCTTTTATATGAATAAGAGAAGCCCAAACAGATACTGACTCAGAGAGAAGGCACAGAGATTGTTTGAACAATTAGCACCTCATTGTTAGTCCTAATGACTCACATTTGTTGCAATGCTGATCCACTGCCTTAAGCAACTTTCACCCCAAGCCACTTCTGGCCAGTTTGCCCAGTCCATGGCATGGGGGGGCAGCAGTGTGGTCCTGCAGGGCCCCCCAAAAAGGTGGGCCCTGGGCGGCTGCCCCTCTTGCCCTATCCTAGGGACAGCCCTGCATGCAGGCCCTTCCTAGTCAAATAACAGTTTCTTGCCAAAATTGCACCTGGCTACCAAGGCAACGTTGTTTTAATCTCAATGTCTTGGTCTCACCAGTCATTATTCTTAATGATCAGATAGTCCCTATTACCATGATACGAGGGTGGGATTTACAAATCCCTGCTTCTGCCATATGTACTCATAGTTCAGCTCAAACTACCCCACATGCTATTTGCTCCAATGTGTGTTTCAGCTTGTTGGAACCAGAAGAAACTTCCCTAGCCCTTTGGAGATGTCATAATCTTTGGCTCCCCTGGAAGGGGCTCTTAAGAGCCAGAAAACCAGTTTTGCCAGAAATAAAAAAAAGGGGAAAAAAATGCAAGTTATTTTCAGTGAGACATATTTTGAAATGTTTTCATTTTTTATATTTACTGATTTTTTTGTTTAATTTTTAATTGTATTAATTGAAAACATCATGTAAAAGTTTTTTAAAGTGCCAGAATAGTCTGTTTGTTTTATTGGACTAGATTAACATGGCTGCCTCTTTGGCTCATGCAAAAGGTTATCAAATTTCACTTACCAAAAACTCGTTTTCAAGTAATAATGACAATACTCATTAATTTCAACATTTCAGATTCTACAAATTAAATAGCTTTTAAAAGAGTATATTTTATGAAAAAATTAAAAATTTCAATTTCAGTATTTTGGGGAAAATGTTGATCTTGTCAAAATCCCTTTTGCATTCCCCCATCCTTTTTTGTTAAGAAGAAGATCCATCACCTGTAACAATTTTATTGCAACAGAGGGTCTGGTCATAACAATACAGCTTACCACGGTGACATGCAACTAATGTGCATCTGGGTAATACACTAAATATCACACGTTACCAGCAGAAATCAGCCAAGTTTTCATTTCCCAACCCCAAAAAAACAAAAATTTTCTGATTTGCAATCTCAAACCTTTTTGTTTTTCACTTTTCTGGTCACGGTGAGCAGCTCTGCTCCCAGTTTAACTTAGGCCCCGTTTGTTTTAAAGTGTTTTTGGTTTTGAGACTCTCTCAGATAACCAACAAGATAAAAACTACTTCCATTGATCCTTCCAAAAAATGAACAAGGAGTCCTGTGGCACTTAGAGACTAACAAATATATTTATTGCACAACGTTTCGTGGGAGAAAATCCCACTTTGTCAGAAGCTTTTCAAAGTATCTGACAAAGTGGGATTTTCTCCCACAAAAGCTCATGCAATAAATACATTTGTTAGTCTCTAAGTACCACAGGGCTCCTTGTTTGTTTTAGTGAACTAGACTGACACAGCTGCCCCTTTGGCTCATTCTAAAAAATGAACATCTAGCCTGTTCTAAGCCCAAGCAGAATGAAAGCACCACCAGAAATGTCCAGATGTACTCCAGATGCATTTCTGACGATACGTCAAGAATGACGGGGAGCTAGGCAACACTATATTCATTGTGCACCAATTAAGAAGGGAGCCCCATTGTGCCATGGGCTGTATAAAGACAAAGTAGCAGGCAGGCCTTGCCCAATCCACAGTCACTCCAGTGTGTGCCATGAGGCTGAGAGCATGTGGCCTTCCACCAGGGATGTGAAGGCAGCAGCACAAGCCGGGCCTGCTTTGTCATGCCTTCCACCCTGTAGGAGAACCCAACCACTCTTGCCATTCATCTGCAGCAAGTACAATAACCACCCCGTCCTCTGAAGTGCAACCTGGCTATGCGTGCTCTTAGCAGGGGAATGAGTGACTTGATGGCTGGGGCTGGTACCTGCTGCAGCACTTCTGAGAGACCATGCCTCTCCTGCCAGGTATATGATCCCAGGCACATCAGAGCAGGCTAGCTGACCTGATGCAACAGTAGGATCACAAGAATCTCTGTGAACCATCGCCTAAACACATGCAAGTTGCATTTTCTTCTTCAAGTCTCCCAGACACTTAGCTTTTTGAGCTTACACAGCAGCAGGTGCTAGTTTAAGATCAGGCCCTAAGGGCTAGCAATGTGTCCTGTGTACAGCTACAGAAAGATGGGTTAAACAACTTCAGTCAGAGGCAGGTAAATGTCATTACTCACATGGGTTTACAGCAATGAAACCACATACTCCTTTCTGAATGTGATGTGAAGATGAATGATTCCTTGTCTTACATAATTCAAATTCATATCTGCTCCAGAGCAACTTGCATTCGCCCTATGAAAGAAAACCTGCAGATACATGCCAGCCAGTTCCAGAGAGATCAAGTCACTGCCAAGATCGATTGTGCTCACATACAGCATCTTCCAAGTATTTATCTGACTGTTTTATGTGACTTATCAGGTGCTAGGGAAACTTCTGTTCTTGATGGGGCAGAACAGGCTTGAAGGCAAAAAGGAACCCTCTGGCTTATACCACATTGACTACTAATTCAAAAAAATGCATCCCTTGAGTAGTAATGCTACAAGGGGAAGTATCCTGTCTCAGAAAAGATCCTTATTAATTCAGCTACAGCTCTGCTGCAATTCCATGTACAACTGAAACAAAAGAAAGGAAGAACTAAACCCAGTGCTCTTTGTTTTAAAGAAACAAAGCCTTACAGACCAGGTCTTTTAAATGATAGTTACGGATCACCTGTTTCACCAACTGATCATGATAGAAGTTAAGATCTTGTGGGTAGCGGACTCTCTCTCCTTGGAGCAGTTATTTGATCTTTCAAGCTAAGAGTTTTTGTTCGGTTTTTTGTTCATTCCACATACTTGTAAGCCAACAAGCTGGGTGTCTGACTGTGCTAGCCATTATACAAAGTAGAATAAGTAACAACTGTCTGACACCTTGTTAGAAAGTTGGGTGGGTTTGCGCATTTGCAGGAAAGAGTGACTTGGTTGGAGTCAACTGGGCTATTATCAGGTGAAAGGGCTCTGGGACTCCCATTACTGATCACCAGAGCTGAACCAGACCATTGGGTAGACCAGGGGTCTCAAACACGCAGCCCGTGGGCCACATGTGGCTCCTAAAGCTATTTCCTGCAGCCCGCAATGACACTACCATTAGCAATATTTGCAATATCGTTGTATGAAGAGGTTTCAGTGGTGCAGCCCTTGGGCTAGTCCTCATTCAACCCTCATGGTGATTTGAGTTTGAGACGCCTGGGTAGATGATGTCTTCTGTTGTTCCCTTCCCCTGCCTCAGGGTGTTTTGAACCTGAGAGCTCACTGGTGAAGGAAACAACCACCTACCAGGGGTGGCCACTGGCATCCATCAAGAACCATCATCTCACCATGTAAACAGAGCACAGAGATCAAACAACCCAGGATTTTGTTTCTTACCAAACGCACTGTTGTTTACAAACATAAATGTTATTGTTTTGCAGAAGGGAGGTCAGAAATTCTGTTTTTTGCTTAAAAAAAAGTTTAGCCTTGGACTTGGCAGTTTTGCAAATCCATCACCACCAGTAAACATCATGTCAGAAAATCTCAGCTCTGCACAGAGGAGAAGAACGTGTTAAAACATGTCACTTAGAAAACAGGGGGCACCTGAGTTCCCTCCAGTGCTAGCCAATTCTGTGCTTAAATCATTCGCTATTAATTCCCATTTAGAAGGGAGAGAGTAGCTATGCAAAACAGTAGGATGATACCTGACCTCTCTCCTATATTTCAGTAAATGCAGGAACAAAATACTGTGTGTTTGAAATAACTGCTTTAGGATAAACGCACCCATCACCTTGACAACAAGGTCAAAGGTCTGAAAATTGCGGTGAATGTTCTGTGAGGAATAAAGAACCCCAGGGAGAGATGGAAGATATTTGTCTGACCAGGGAAGATGTGAAGACCACATCAGACTGTTAGCCCAGGATTTCTAAAGAGAGAGCAGCTTTCATGAGGCAATACATTAGAAAAAGAAACCTTGAAGAGACAGTCAAGGTGATGGCTGAAGCCATTCTAATTAAACATGGGTCGTCTTAAGGTAGACTTGAATGTGGGGTGCCTTAGAGGACTCTGCCGGAAGAGAATCAGAGTGTTCAACTAGATCAAGAAATTCTCTGCCTTGTAAATGGCTCATCATGGACACATCCTTGGAACCTGACCATGGGTCACCTCTGATCTCACCAAGGCATGCTCTCAACTAATCAACCTAATCTGTAGGCCAGTCATAGGCTGCACCTCAGATGCGTCCCTCTAGGAGCCACCATCCCCTTATCACTCTCCTTGCCACTCCTTTCCCATCTCCCTCCACTGCTGCTGCTGGGTTCGTGCTACATCTGGAAGGTCAGGGCACTCAAGGTTTTGGCTCATCTAACTCAGGTCCAGGGGCTGAGAGATGGGGAGCCATTCCCAGGCTTTCCGCACGTGCCGTGATGCATGGATGCTGGCCACGCTGCCGGCAGAGCAGGAGCCCTCCCAGGTGCACAGTGCATCATTAGCATGCAGTGTGTCTTTGCAGGTAACTGATGGAAGAAAGGGGCACCCCGAAGAGTATGTGTGTTTAACCTCGGAAACACAAAATGTGACAGACAAACATAAAACAAGGTAATATCACAAACAAAAGGTGACAGTGTAACACACTAATATGAACAGACAAAAAATCAATGGGAATTTCTATTTAGGTAAGAAATCAATAGGAATTTCAAGGTAGGATAAAAGGAAATTACTTACCCTTAATCTGAGCTCTCTTCAAGTCGGCACCTCAATAGCTCAGTGCTCAGAGTTCACAGAAGTTCACTCCCAGGGCCAAGAGATAATCAGAGTTACAAGACTTTCATACCAGCAGCCTGCAAGACGACGCCCTCTTGGTGTGTTTCCTTCACACAGGTTGATGGGATCCTGCACAGGACTTCATCACAGCCTGCCCTCTAAATCCATCAAGACCCTAGTCTCAAAGCGAATGAGAACTTCGGCGCAGGAGTCAGTGGTTGCCCCGTAGATCACTCCAATTCAAGGGCCAAGTGGAAAAGTAGCAGCATACAGTGCACTTGGATCAAGCCTAAGCCAGGGCAGGTATGTAGAAAGCTCATACCCACAAAGGGTCTGGTGCTTGCCACAGTGAATGTGAGGAGCTTTTCAAAGAATGAAAACTCCTGATTCCTACAGACCTTGAATGATGGGACGATGCAGGTTTGGCTCCATTCTCCCATCTCAGCAAGGGTGCAGTTTGTACACAGGGCCCAACCTCTACGCACTGGGTGTTTGGGCCCTGGTCTTGCAATGTGAGCCATGTGGGTAGATTCCTACATCCTTCGGACACTCCACTGGTACAGTGTGTCTCAGCAGAGACTTTGTGTCGGCCCACGTGATCACCAGTGCTGGCATGGGCCTACATTTGTAAAATACCTGGGGCTCTTGGGGACAACAGATGTTCTAAATACATAAAATTGCTACCACTCCTCTCAAACTCTGCACTGTCAACTTCATCTGTTTGTACTTCTTAGAAGAGCCTCATTGACTCTGCAGAGCTGGTCCGTTTTCTGCTTGGGGCCCAGGGTCAGCCTTGCTTCCAACAGAGTTCAAAAGGAGTTCATAAGAACAGGCCCAGTTTATTGTCTTCCTGTTTGGCCATCACTGATGTTATCCAAGTCCATTGCTTCTGCAACTGCACTCATTCTGTCCACCAGAGCAGAGCTGGAAGCCACAGGTCCGGTGGTAATGAGAGGACACAGCTTATAAGCAGCCCCTCTGCATCGTGGCATGTCCCCATCTGGAAAGTAGCTGGTAATACTCAGCTCCCAAAAGTCTGCATGGTGGAGCAACGGTGGAGCAAAAGGAGCAGAATCTGCCCCACACTGTCTGAAAAGTGCACTGGAAATTAACAGCACCACATAATATTACTAGAGAATTTGGAACGCCAATGCTGGCATATCGGTGAAAGAGAAAACAATTCTGCACTGTTTATGTTCCCAGTTATACTTCCTTGCTATAGTTTAAACCATATACATTCTGCATTTGATTCATGATTTAAGGATTCAAACAGACTTTTGCTTTTAATTGAAAAATAAAGGAAGTATAAATCTGGTGAGAGTGCAAGGAGGAAGAAAAGCGTCTTTCCCAAAGTAAATTTTGAAGCCTAAAATATAGACATTATTTGTGGATCTCAAACCAAGACACTGCCTGCATTGCTTGCTAGACCACTGCAGTTTTGATACTGTTCCTGATCCACCATCAGGCTGTGTTCCTCTCACAGACTCCGGAGTGGTGTTACAAGTCTTTCACTGCCCATGGTCAAACACCAGGCCAGAGCACGCCACCAGCCATCCCCTGCCCCAATGCTGAGCAGCACCTTTCTCTACAAGTCAGCCCACTTTGGCCAGTGTGGAGTAAGGGCAGAATCTGGCCCCAGCGCCATCCCAGAGTTGTGTTTTCACTTGGCAGTAGGCAGGTGCTGTTTGAAATTCCCGTTAATCCTAGGCACTAAAGACACTGATCAGTGTAATGGCCAAGAGGAGCTATTACCAATAAAACATAAACAAAACTGAAAAATCATCGACTGTGACAGAACGTAGTTGGCACATCCCTAATCCCTTCTGCCAAAGGCCTGTATGACACTCACTCTCTTGATGCAGGGGCTCAAGGGCTCCAGAGGGGACAGGACTAAGTGCTGGAAACAAGATAATAGTCAAGTGCAAGGTTACAGTTGTCTGAGCTTGGCCCACGGCTGGATTGTGGAACTGACTACAAATCAGGCTCGTTTGCTGAGGACACTCACTGGAGGTGAGTGCCGGGTGAGCTGGTGACACAACAAACAGTCCTACAGGATTTCATTATTCTTGTAGCCAAGGTGACATATGGTAACTAAAATTTAATGTTGCCAAATGGGAAGCAATGCACAATGGCCTAAGAACCATAAAGCAAAGAGGAACATGAATGGAAGTGACCTGGTGCTAACAAAAAATATTGGGGATGGAAAACAATTGCTCTAATAACCACAGAAACACCAGAGGAGCCCTGGGCATGGACAGAGGTTACAAGAATGAAACATCTTTTCACAAACAGTATGTGCAGAATTTGGCACTTCCAACTCTGTGTGTAAAAGGGAGACTGAGACAGTACAGCTGGCTTTATTGTTTCCTCTCAAGGACTGGCTAATGTGCTAGACCCACATAGTTGTGTACGCACTTCAGGGCAGCAGAGGCACCCAAGCAGAATCGCAAGCATTCATTCTGTACTCCAGGAGCACTTCCAACACTTCACCATCACAATACTAAACAATAAACTGCTACCCCCTCATTGCCATCAGTAGGAGACTGACTCACAAAACAACACCAGCATGCAGCTCATGGTATATACTGGCCCAGTTCAAGCCAGGTTCCCGTTTGGTGGAAAGAGAAGACCCTAAGCCCTAATCATAGTTGCCACATTTCTCAGCGGCAGCCCACAGAAGATACGCAAGGTATGTAAAACACTTTGTATATTTCCCAATGACTCTCTAACTAGTCCCTACACCAGAGGTCTCAAAACACGTGGCCTGTGGACTGTATGTGGCCCCTAAAGCTATTTCCAGCGGCCCACAATGATGCGATTGTTACCAATATTTGCAATATTGTTGTATGAAAAGGTTTCAGTGGTACAGGCCTCAGGCGAACATACTAGTCCTCATGCAGCCCTGTACTAGTCCTCATGCTGCCCTCGTGGTGATTTGAGTTTGAGACCCCTGCCCTACGCATTAGTGTGAGCCAACTGCAGATGTCCTGCGATCGGCTTTCAGCAACTGCAGCTCCAGGCTGGAGCTGCTATGGCGACTCCCAGACCGATTCAGCAGGTTTACACTCACCACTGAATTGTGACCAGAAGATCACGCTGATAGTGGCGATTTTGTCACTGTCAGAATAGACATACTCTAAGTCCCCAGTTATTCAACAGATCCACGCAGTGAAGTGAGATTTACACTGGGCTTTCTGAAGGGGCCTGAGGGACCAAAAGATCCCCCTCCTCCCACCCATTTTATTCCTTTTGGGCCTTACGCTTTATTGTTTTCTTAATGTAGAGACTATCCTACAGTCTAGTCTTACTTCTTAACCATGACCTTCTGGGTCCTTTCCACAGCTCTTGCCCTTAATGGAACAACCTGACCACCACTGGCTTATGCTGGGCTAAGTGTTAAAGAACAGAACAGGGTTTACAGACCTACTAATCCTGGTATCACCTTCTCCTTTCCAGATGTGGACCCTGCAGACATCTCTTCCCATTCTCTCTCACAACACCATGCTCATGGCCAACTAACCTCTGATGATACCTGTTGTACAGTTTCACTCTAGCCTATCACTTTAGTTCTCACTCTCATGCCATTTGTGCCACATCTTCAGTGATGCTTTCCATCCATGAATCAAGATACTTGTGACTTAGCCCACGGACATGGCTCTTTTCTTATTTGGGATCAGAGAGACTGCAGGGAACTAGGTTCCCAAAATGGTCACTCCTATAGTTAAAATCATATCAAGAAACCTTTTGGCATGTGAGTCTTTAAAAGTCTGGATGAATTAAGAGTGTTAAAAATTCCTTAACACTCCTTCCTCAGCCAGCTTGTCCAGTAGTTGCCAGCACACTGGTCAGTGCCACGTGACGGAGTCAATGGTGGTCACATGTTAACTATTTTGTGCCTGAGCAGATCTGATGGCCTTGGTTTGCCAGGCAATGGATGCCTTGTAAAGCAGAGGTGAATATGCAGCCCAGACAGCTTTTGGGGAATGCAATAAAGACAGAGGCCCCCATAAGGAAATGGAATTGTGTCATTTTGTGTTTTAGACACAGAAAAGGAGAAAGATTGGCCCCTCACAGCAGAAAGTGAGACCAAGCCTGACTCAGCCAAACCCTGGGTGGAGGTCCAGCCCAAGAAGAAGCTGGAAAGGCCATTCTCTTCTTGTCTTTTCTTTTTTCATTCCAAAAATGATAACCTATTTAGTTAGCAGGAAAAGCCACAATTTCTGCATATTTATGGGGATGAATGTTTTGTTTAGATTTGCAGGTTCTAAATATTATTTGGGCTTTTTTTTCCTTCTGTTTCAAAGGTTTCATGGAAGCCAACATGTCTCCTGTTTCTGGTGTTTTCCCCATTTCTCACACCACTTAGCTCTGTACCATGGCGCATGCTTTCATTCTCTTTGTATCTGCAAGCAGTTTGCAAAGTTCCTGTCTTACTTGAACACTGGTTTCCTCTACAGTAAAGAGGTCATAAAACATTGTCTGTGCTGATAGCTGGACTTTAGCCTCCATCTCTGATCTCTCTTTGATGCCTCTGAATTATTCAAGGGGATACTGTGCTGAACTCAAAGGGCTCAGATAAGAAACAAAAAACTTAGAAACTCCTGTGCCTGAGCTAGATTTTTAGAAATACTAGAAGTAAAGAAATATTTCAGCCAAAGTGATTTATGTTTAAAATATCTGAATGTACTGCTTCGCTGATGGATTTGAATTGTGTTGTCATGCTAGTTGGCAGAAAGAGATGAGATTTTTCAATATGTTAAAGTGTAAATGTTGTTAAAAACACAGTATTAGAAGATTAAGATTCTGACCCTTTACATTCCAATGATCATAAAAATAAGACTTCTAGCCCATTAAAGAACAGCTTGCCAAGGCATTACACTGAATCACTTCACCACAAGGATGTTAAAACCCTGGTCTAGCTTATTCATGGGCATCTGCTCATGCGGTATTGCCATCAGACTGTGAATGCAAATGCAAATCTGAGGACTTGGAGGTGTTTTAATAAACTCTGCCAGATTCCACCTTCAATCCATGAGGCTGAAGAAGAAGAAGAAAGAGGGTCATGTACCCAAAGGAACATCATAGGACTTAGTCATCCCTACTCACTGCATCATGTGTCCCTACAGCTCTTACCGAAATTTCTTCTCTCTTAACTCTTTCACCTTAGGTTGACCTTGGTGTTTACAGGCTACAGGGACTAGTCAAATTGAGGACACCTCAAAAGAGAACCTCATTCTCTGTTAAATAAAGTTAATAAGGCCATACTTGGCAAGAGACCATAAGACCCAAGGAGCTGCTTGTCATTTTATGCAGTTACATCTTACACACACAGTAACCACAGGGCAGCTCCCAAGTCTTAGATTTTGCCCACTCACTTGGCAATGATAGTTCTTCAAAACCAATGTGTGTCATTGCCAGGCAAGGAGGGGTGGAGGCGGCTAACAGCACTTTATTCTGTCATACAGCAGATTTGAGAACTGGGGCTGTCAAAGGTTTCTTTCTCTCTCTTTTTTTTTCTTTTTTACAATCTTTGTGTTGAAAAACAGGGTTCTGCTGAAAGTGAAACTTTTCACAAAAAAATTATTTTATCAAAATATTTGTCTTCATCACACAAATAAAAATCCCCCAAAACTGAAAAATTTTCAGGTTTTGTTGTAGCAGCTGAAAATTATCAGCTTTACACTAAAAAAGAAAGCTCCCATATTCAGCTGGTTCATGAAAACAAGCACGAAAATGTGGAAATTGTTGCTGAAAAGATGGGGATGGATTTGCTCAGTGTTTTGGGGGCAGCAGATGTCCTTTCCCATGTGGCTGGATTAGGAGCATCACCCAGCTCCTTGAAGCAGGGCTGTGCAGGGCCAGGAACATCACGGACACCTGGAATGAACTTAGTGATCTGTGTGTCAGACGAAAGTGGTGTCTAAGTGGGGCAGTGCTCATGAGCTACCCTTACAATCCATGCTGGTGTGCCACAGCTACTGCCTGGAGACGTTTGACAGGCTTATTTTGCCCTTGGTTTCTCTCTTTCTGTAGCGGCCCAGGGGCTCCCTGTATTGATAGGTGGTCAAGGGAGGAGTGCCCAGACAGGCCCAAGATAATGCAAAATGTGTTCACCTCTTGCCCATGGTTTGCTGTTGGCTGACAGTGATCCCACAGGCCAGTGGTGCCTGGTGCCCTTCTGCCGCGAGAGCTGCCAGCATTCACCCTCTGCCAGGTCGGCTGATAATTACTGTGTCACAGCAATGCATTTCTGGAGCGCAGACAGCCGAGACAGCTGCAAGTGTAGGGCTGGCCCACTCTGTGCTGGAAGCTGTGTGCTCCGTCAGTCCATGCTCAAGCAGGGCTGCAGAAGGAAAGTGACCACAGGAATGCAGCTGGCAACCTTAAGGGAAATAATCAGAGAGGTACTATGGGGAGGATTAAGCCTTTGTAAAGTAGCCCCATAGTTTAGTCTGCTGTTTGGTTCAGCTTTAATAGTAAGTGAGTGAAAACAGGCCAAAAGGAACCAGCCCTGCTCCAGATGTCAGCAACAAGGCAGGAGGGAGAGGCTGGTAGCTGGATAATGGCGCCATGCTGGAACGCAGTGTGATAGTGCCCCGCATCACCCCGCATGGGGATCCCATCACAGCACAAATCTGCAGAGGTGCCACAGTCCCCAGCATACGGCTCACCACACATGCGGCTCTGCTCTGCTGGGGCAACATCACAAAGGTAGTCAAGAGGGGAGAGACCATGGGTGTGCAGCAGTACATAGCCCACTGCGGTGCCTAATAGGGACAAGCGACCTAAATGGGCCAAGCAACAGGGACCATTCAGTGGAGATAGCAAGGATGAGGAAGCAGTGCTGGAGGCCAAATGGGCCAGATTGTTCTGTAGCAGCATATGTACATCTCTCATGCATGATCTTGGCATGCCAGGCGATAGGGCAATGGTGCGCCCCTCCATGGAAACTCCCACCAGAGCTTTCTGTGGTGTGTGTCTCAAGATTTGCTTTGTCCCTCTGTCCAGCTGTGCTGCTCTTGGTGGACATCACTTTGACAGGCACCTCTCTGGGATGGTGGCTCTCAACCATCCTGGCTGCCACGCCCCTTTCAGCAGTCTGATCTGTCTTGGGCTCCCCCTGAGTTTCACCCCACTGCAGAACTGCTTGCTTTTGAAATCAGACCTAGAAATACAACTGTGTCCCAGAACACTGCTGCTAAGCAATGGCTGACTTTCCTATAAAATACACCACCTGGAATAGAAATATGGACTTATATTTCAGTGTGAAGAGACAGGGTGCTATCCACCACTCATTGTCTGAAATTTCAGTTTGTGCTGACTTTGCCAGAGCTCCTTCTGTAGCTCTGGCAGAAGTATGCAAATATGTAACAGTGAGTGGATATACCCCCAAAATCTGTGTAGCCCCAGGGGTGCACACAACCTAGGTTAAGAACCACAGCGCCCAGAACAATAGGGCGCTACACTACATTGGGGTCTAGGCCCTACCATAATCCACACAGTAAATAAGCAGAGACCTTTGCTCAAATAGCACCTATGTACCATGGAGAGCACTTCCACTCCCTGGAATAACACGGCACTGCAAAGAGAGAGGAGAATGAGTTTTCTGCGAGCCTGTTCCATGCCAACTGTCACCGTCAAAAGCTGGAGGCAAAGGGACCATAACTAGCCTTCCCTTCCCTTATCACTGATGCAAAGGTAAACATGTACTCAGGTTTGGGTCCATTCAGCACCAGCTTTTCACGTCTTTCACCCCACACATCCTTTCCGTCACCCTGCACAGCAGACATGCATGGAGATCAGGGCGGAGGGTCATGTGCCCAACCTCCTCAGTTGAACCCTATCTCTATACTGCACTTTGCAAATCCTCTGGAGATGCTGCAGCCCCTTGATGGCAGCCCTTGGTGAAGGTGACTGGGAACAGCCCAGAGACTCTTTTAGCAAAAACAATCTCAGGCTCCCTTCATTCAGAAGGACGCTCGGTAAAGATGGCAAAGGGGGTGCTGCCGAAGAGGCTCTGTCTGGGCCTGGACCCTGACTGCTTTTATAGCACAGGTTTTTCACTCGGGAGGATCAAACATTTATAAGATGGGGATTTGGGCAGAGTTCCTGGGTCCCACAGGACACAGTCCACTTCTGGGGCAGCAGAGTCTCTGCTCATTCAAAGGGGAGCAATTATTTAATCTAAAGGGAACAATCTAAGCACAGGAACTTTTCAGAGAGATTTAATGTTTTATGACACACAGAAATTCTATAATGAAAAAGCTTCATTTTCTGTGTGGGAAGTAAAATGTGTATTTCTAACAGCAGAGGCTGCAGTCAAGTAGCGCAGAAGTGAGCTTTTAATATCATGCCTTTCCCACTTGCCAGTTCCCTTCGACTTTCATTCCCCTTGGGGCGCTGCACTCCTCCTTCCACTGCACATGTCCTTTACTCAGTGCTCTCACCACCACGTTCCTCCCAAATCCCACAGACCCTGGCCATATGCTGGCCCATTCCTGCCTGAGACACACAGATCTGTCTGGCCTGGCCTCTCTCTGCTGTCGCACATTGTTTGGGTTCTGGGAAACTTTCCAAAGCCACCTTGAACCCCGGAAGATCCTGTGTCACTGGAGCAGGCAGGGCGTTCTCCAGCCTGCAAAAGACACCTGCAGGTCCCAGCTCTTACACCAGGCAGGTTTAAGATAGTGTTGAAGGTTATTGAAAGCATAACCAAAGCTCCTCCTTATTTCATTAAATACAAATGTGAGTGGGGTCATCAGTTTTTATAGGGACTCGTAAAGCATCCCTCTTGTTCAAATAGGCTATCAAATCACCCAAGGCTTCTCTCCGTGAGGAGTGCAATAAAACCCGAGTTTCTTCTTTAAGGAACTCATCTCAACATCATAATAAAATAACCTTAAATAATACAGTATGGAACAGTTTTTCAATAACATAATTATAGGCTTCCCTTTTTTTCCTGGCAGGTCATTTCTTGGCATCTAATTTGGATGCCATAACATACTGTTGCAGGGAAGGGGGGTTAGTGAAGAAAGCAAGGCCCGATATTTGAAGCATGTCCTTGGGTCAAAGCCGCTCACCTTGCCTTTCCTTACCAGAGGCTGAGGCAGAGGGAGCCACGGAAATGCAGAACAGCAGAGGCTGATGGGCAAATACTCCATGCAACAGGCAAGGAGGCTGAGTTCAAGGCCTCCAAGTAGGGGGCAGGAGAGCAAGCAGCCAGATTTCCTCAGCATAGGAAAAGTTCTCTGCAAGCAGATGCAGTGGTCCTGCATGTCTGGCACCCCTGTGGATGACCCTTCAGCACACAGGCTAGCTTAAGGGCAAGGTACATGAGTGATGTTCTTTCCCAGGAGGACCAGGGGAGAGGATGAACATATTTGCTTCCTGTTAAATACCCCACTGTCTAGCAATCTCTAAAATTCAGCATAGTTTGTTCTCTCCCACATTCCCTGTAGGCAGCTCAGAACAGAGTCATTCACACGGTTTCTAGTTTACAGTGAAGAAGAGGCTCATCTTTACAGCCCTTCCTTTCCCATCATGTTTGCTGGTTTCATACATGGGGTTTTCCTCATGCCCTCCATGGTGGGTGGCTCTCTCCCAATGTCTCACCCCTCCTGGCTGTGCAGCTCTGGCTGGCAGCAGACTCTCTAGTAGCTTCCTGTCTGACACACGCCCACAGCTCTGCCAGGGCATCCCATTGTGCCACTCTAGGCTGCTCTCTAGCCCCCTTCTCCTCCACTCCTCTCCTACCCCATCCCCTCAGCCGTGCTACCTTGATGTGTGACCCTGGCTGTTCTCCCCCGGGTGGGGCTAGACCTACAGTCTGTTGCGCTAAGCTGTGCTCAATCGTGGGGAGTGCTAGGGAGTGAGACTCTGGGGCATGGGGCCACAGGTGAAGGTCACAGAACTAGCATTGTTTGGGAATGAAGCCAGGGTTCAGCACAGGCCTCCATCAGCTACCACTCCACACGGCAGGCAAACATCCTGGGCAGACTATGCAGAAGACACCTCCAAAGTTGGGGGGAAAGCTCCCTTAGGAAATCATATATTTTTCTAAGCACCAGGAATGCTTCCCTGCTTAGGCTTACAGAGTTCGCTCCAGCAAAAAGCAAACAGGTTTCCTTCAAGTAACAGGCTTATTCACATTGGGATGTCATTACTGAACAGCCTCACAGAGTGAGGAAAGAGACCTTACAAGCTCTACCAAAGCTGTGTTTTCTTTCAGTTAAAATTTGCCCCTGAGATATGTCAATACCTCATCTTATCAGAAACTTGCTCTTAAAACCCAGGGTGCAATGTCTTTGCTTGCCTCGCCAGGGGCTATTCCTCTATAGATACAGTGTCCAGGATCCAATGTTTAGTGAACCTCTTAGGGACAGATGGAGACACAGACTGCATCTGCACAAGAGGCAACCACCCTTGTCATGACTGTCACCTCAGGCCTGGGTGCATAGGGGTAAAATGCTGCTGTGCATCTTCTGTGTCCCCCCACCCCATTCAGAAACCTTGGCATTGCCACTCAGCACCCTGGCCAGCAGAGGAGAGTGCTCCCAAAGAAGTGGCTAGCATGCTGCTCCTGGCAGAGGTACAGCCTGGCCCTTCATGTGCCACTGAAGATTGCTCTTAAATGTCCTGTCAATCTCCAAAGGGATAGCCATGTTAGTCTAGTCCAGCAAAAAAACCAAGGAGTTGTGTCGCACTTAAAGACTAACAGATAGCCTTTAAGTGCCACACGACTCCTTAAATGTCCTGCCTCCCTCTCAGTGGAGGTGGCTCCAGCATTTCTGGAGGGCTCAGCAGCAGTGCAAGTCCAATGCTGGTTTCTGCTGAGTGATGTTCCAGCCTGTATTAGTAATGTATGCACCCACCCTCCTGTGAAGAGGGGAGCAGGGAAGCAATCACAACTCTCAGGTTGGGTCCTGTGTGCTGCCACTCACACAGGGTGAATTGGGAGATCGCCACCTAACCCAAGAGAGACTTCCACGCATCCCACCAGTGCAAGAACCACACTGCAATTCACTCCTCACCTCAGACCACAGCAGCTGCAGGCATTGGAGAGGGACAGGAATTGCATGGCTGGGGAATTTCTGGAGGGAGAAAGGAATTTATGATGGGTTCTCTTAATCTACAGCACACAGGATGCTTTTCTCAGTGACATCAAAGGTGTCCAGTGTGTGTGAAATGGGCTGGGGGACATGTTTTAATATTCCCATAAAGAGAAGATGAAATAAGCCCATTGCCTCAGTCAACCTGGGCATTCCCACCTTCTCTAGAGCCACAGCAACTGTTTCCAGCCCTGATGGTTCATGGGCTGTCAGACTGCTCAAGGAATGAATAATGCCCATCCCTGATCTCACCACAGCATAATTTCAGGGGCAGAATCTACAGTCTGCAGGAAAGAAACAAACATTTTAGGGCAGGTTTGTTTCTTTTTTATTCAGTTGGTGGCAGTTTTCATTGCTCAACGTATTGGCATATTGTCAGCCCCAGGTGAGCTGGATTGTCAGGTGGTGTGCAGTTGTGGTGGTCAAAGGTGCAAAGGAAACCTTGGTTACCATACTTCTCACAGACAATGTGCATCACACAATGATATTTCAAACATTTTGGGGGACATAGGGTTCATGTTTACTGTGCAGATATTGACTATGCAAGTGTTATGTTAATATCACTTACTTTTAATTTAAGGTTTCTAGGTGTTTCATCGGTAAACACAAGTACGTCCCCCCACCCCCACCCTGCATGCATACACTATTAGAAATGTTAACAAGAAGACGCTAAATGTAGAGATTTAGAAATCAGGCTGCTTCTAAGGAATAAATAAAAGGTTTGTCTACACAGCAAGGCCCCTGCATTGGCGTAGCAGCTTTCTAAAACCATTTCCTCTTATGAATGACACACCCAGGCACACACAGGTGCACGCCATACATTCATGCTAAAAAATCAATCCATGTACAACATGGGCACACATTTGCAGATAATACAAACTTGTGAGGTTTTTTTTTTTTAGAAAAAGAAGAAAAACCTCAAGTGGCAGAGCAGTTAAGGAACTCCTAGATGTTTTTAATAACATTGATCAGACCAAATGAAAAAGCCAGAACACTGGGAGACAGGAGCAACCAACAGATGCTGACATTCTATCACAGCAGACACATATTGACTAGCGGTCTGAACAAGTCACTCACTCATCAGCGGCCAGCCTGATTGAGTTGCCTGCAGCCAGTAAATGAGCCTTCCATCCACTGTGGGTCGAAATGAACTGCAATCTTTTCAGACCTCGTTGTTGGCCAAATGAGAGATTTAAAACCCTGGAGGACTCCAAATGAATTTACCAAGGAGCCAGAGTAACTAACAAAGCTACAATATATCAGAGTGCAGGGGATACTGGGGATTAACGCTTACTGTTAGTTGATCAACCTGAGCTGAACAATGCAGAGGTAAACAGATTAACCAACAGGAGGTGTGTAAACCTTTATGGTTTCTTTAAGGATTTAAAGATTTTGATGAGAAAACATTACAACTTTCCCCTGGGAAATTTGCTCTTATTGATTTAATGTTTGCTTGCATGCTACTTGTCAATTTTACAAGCGCGTCAGCAACAAAATTCTTATTTGATATTTGACAGATCTCTTGCTGGTTTGCATGAACAAAGGAACTACTGATGGCATTTAGGTAGCAAAAAAAAAAAAAAAAAGAAAGCCAAGGACCATTTTCAGGTTATGGCAAGCTGCCAGGCATTAGCAGGTTCTCCTCTAGGGACAGAGCAGGCTGGGTTGGATTAAATAGGCTCTGGACCCAAAGCTGGGTGCAGAGCAGGAACCAGACTTCAGCCTTCCATGTCTGAGAAAGTTGGATTAAGCTCCATTGCCACTGGCTCAAATGGATTTAACGTCAGCAAGTCAGAGACCAAGAGAGGAAGTGAAACAAAGAACAAAAGCCCTCTCAAGCTCTGTGCTTAGTTTGAAGAGAGATTTCTACATGGAGGAACCCTTTTAAAGTGCCTCTTCAGAAAGCAATTTCCCTTGCCAAAGCGGTCCTGTGCTTCTCACCGCTCTTATTTCTAACCTCTAGCTTCAGGAGGGTAGCAGGAAGTTCTTTCACTACCAAGCAATGATCATTCGCATAATTAACGGTAGTGTGAGCATGTATAAGAAACCATAAACAACAGCAGAAAATGCAACTCTCGCTTGGCTTAAAACCAGATTCCTCCCTGGGGAAAAGGTGCAACTACCCCTCTCCATGGTGCTCTGGGGAAGCTCTGTTTTTGGTGGCTTAAGCCAAACACAGCAGAGCATCTCCTCTAAAGGGCAGCTTCTCACTAAGTGGACACCACACTGTCAGTGCATCTCCAGCAGTCACACAGTCCTGCTGTGGAGACACTTTTTATTCCAACTGAATGTAGTAAAATAATGCTGGCTGGCTGGCTGTTTCCTGGAGGAATATGCTTCAAAACAATCACCCCTAACCTGAAAGACACATTTCTCCCTCTCAGCACAGGAACGTGCATTGGTTGCTGGCTGGAAAATTAGCATCAGGAACTCTCTCCTTAGTAGAAGCAAGCAGCACTTAAAGACTAACGAATTTATTTATCTCATGAGCTTTCGTGGGAGAAAATCCCACTTTGTCAGACGTCTCTCACCTCATTAGACTAGTGTAAAAACAGAACTCTTAAGTCTCCAAGGCTTTCTTCAGAGGCTAGCAGGGACTAACAGTGCACAAAGCCTGCACCCTGGCTATTACTCCAACACAACCTTTCACCAGAGTCACTCTTCACCTCTGTTAAGGCTTGCAGTTTCCTAGCAGGAGAGGAAAGAAAAAGGGACTCTCCAGGCTGCATCACAAATCCTGGCCCATGCTGGTGGCTTTGAATCTAGCTTCTGCAGCTCACATACATCTCTTCACATCCCTTGCTAACTCGCTCCAAGCTAACCAGAGGCGGTGGAAGCTTGGGGGAAGATAAAACCAAAGGCACAAACCCATGGTGTTTTCTCCTGCTCTGTTACTCTGAGAAGTATTTATCTCAGAATTGCACTGAGGAGGGAAGACGTCATTTACACACCTCTCCCTACACGTTTGTGTATGAGCGCGACTATGTACATTTACTTCCAAAGGGGAGCCGCGTTAGTCTAGTTCAGCAAAACAAACAAGGAGTTATGTGGCACTTAAAGACTTAACACATTTATTTATATTAAAATTATTAATATAATAACATTATATAAATATAACAGCATAAACATAATATTATATAAATATTATATTATATAAAATATTAAATAATGTGTTAGTTTTTAGGGCCACAGGACTCCTTGTTTTTATATATATTTTGTGAAGTCAACAGAGAATAATACACAGAGGGTGTTTTTGGTGTGAATGTGGCAAATTCTGAAGGTGGGCGCCTCAGAAATAACATGTCTGCCTTGTGTTTCAAAGCAGGAAGCAACGTCTCAGCTGAAATCACTTAAACAAAAAGATTGCAGTGAGGGACATAATGCAAGAAAGTAATAAGGTTTAAAACAGGTCAGAGCCTTTTCCCTGCTCCACTGCTCCTGAGTGAGATGCATTATTTAATGGTCTTTGGTCACCGCTGATATACTGTTGATGAAATAGATGATTTTGTTCAAAAGAGCATTAGAGAAGAAATACACAATACTGCATTACATTCCAGTGGAGCTCGCTCCCTGGTAAAAGCCGATAGATTGAAGGTTTTTCCTCTTGACAGGAAAGCAAAGCTGTTGAAATGAAAAGTCTTATGAAATGGCAAATACAAATGGTGATAATGCCACCAGATCTAAAATAAAATTGTTGTAATTTTACTCTCTGAGCATGGCAAAGTGATGCAATATTCAGCACTGGCTCGGGGAACAGACCCTTTGGCAATAACAAGGCTGCTTCATGAGCTAACCAAACAATCGTTTATAAAAATGCAGGTGTGATGGGTCTCTCCATCAGCCAGCAAGCTGCTGATGTGCAAGTACCCAGGACCAAAGAGCATGGAAGGCTGCAGTGTAGATTTTCACCTATGTCTGTGTCTTTTTCAGGTGTGTTAAATAGCAAGAGAAGATCCATGGTGAGACAGAACCACACTTCCCTGATCTCTACATCTAAGTGGTTCTCTCCCAGCTTGTTTCTTTGATTTATTCCTAGCAAGCTGTGCCTCGCCCCACTCAGCAGCCTTTAGTCTCTCACTAACTATGCTGCAGAGCAGCTCCCATGGCACTGGGGAGCAACACCCTGAATAGGTCGCACTGAACTAGAGCTGCCAAGCCAAGGAAGATTTAGGCTGCATTTTTCCTGCTTTTCCATTATATGTATCATTAATTCACACAATTGGGCAGACAGCAGAGGGCCTGCCAGACACTGGTGCAAAGTGACACAGTGTTTGAAGGCCAGCAGCAGCCTGGGGTGCCCAGGAGCTTTACAGAAACAGCCCTTCCTTGTTCCTAAGGCTGATCTTTCATCCCCAGCTTTATCTTCTCCCCTCAGAACCAGAATGTCAGCAGTCCTGAACTTCTCCTGCATCTCCAGCGTCTGCTGCTCTCTGCCCACTGTCAAACCACTAGTTCAGGACCTCATTATCCCACATGCAGCTCTCCTAGACTGGCTTCACCGGCTCCTTCTCTTCCCACTGCAACCACGCAGTGGCCTACGGTCAAAATGACCCTCCTTGCTGGCGGGTTGCATCACATAGACCCTTGTTTGCATAACACAGCACAGGCATCTCCTCACTTTCCACACACACTCCACATTCCTCCTCCTCCTCATCACTTCTAGGGATCTATCTGCACAGCAGCAGCTACCCAGCCCCTCAGCCCATGTGGTACCCTGCACATCTCTGCCTTGCTCTCCATGGCACCCTGCTTGCACATGAAGTTTGCCAGCAGCTCACTTCTCCCCTCCAAGAGCACCCTGCATGTCTGCACTGCCCCCAGCTCTGCAGCCTTAGTCCTGTCCAATGAGCTGAACCTCTGCTCTTTGCCCACCACCTTCCACCTGGGATTGAAATGACCCTGCTGACCACAGACCTTCCAAACCGCATGATTCTGGTGCACCTGCCTTGCCCATGCCAGCCCATGCAATGTGTGTCTTAGGTGCTGGGGGAACATCCCTTTCTACAAGCATCTGTAAAGTACCAGGAAATGTGCAATATAATCAATGCTACCACAGCTGTCCAAGACCCAGCGGTGCAGGAACCAGGGGAATGCCGACCTTTGTCACTAGGGCACAACACAGAAATGCACAGGACTTGCTGCAGTGCTGGGGCTCTGTCACATTGCCAGGGAAATGTCAATGTTAAGTGGGTCTCGCTGCTCCCATTGAGCCACCACCTTGTTTCTTACATCACGTCCCATTGCACATGGGAGAACCGGAGTAGAATTTGTAATGGGGAAACCTGCTCCACTGCCACTTGCCCCAGGCAAGTTCTGGGGAAACATGGACCCAAGATTTTAAGAAGACATGTCTGGGGCAGAGCCTGAGGCCACCTTGTTACACATGGCTGTTGCAGGCAATCTGTTGGGCCAGAGCTGCATTGGTGTAAACTGAGGTAGCTCTACTGTGCTGCCTAAAACAGCATTCTGCTGTCTGGGCATCAGGGCCAGCCCCAGGATGCCTTCCCGTTTTTCCTGACTCTCCGAGACATCGGGTGAATATTTGTATTATATCTGCACCATGTTTGACTAGCCTGCTGACCTTTCCAAGCAATGCCTCTTCTATAAACTTCATCTTCTGCCAGGACTAACGCTGTCCCTGTACCTCTTGGGCAAGGATTCAATGTCTAACAATAACATGGAGCCCAGCTTTCCAGCCAAGCGATTATTCTCTTTATATCCCTGCTTACACCCTGACTTTCAAAGGGGCTAAATGCTGCTATTTTCTTTTGGTAGGGCCTGGGAGAAGCTACATTTACGCTCACAGGGTTCTAGTCTCTTCTACAAACCGATATTACCAGGTGCACACATGACATGGCACCAGGGTGACTAGACTGCCCGTCGGACACCCCAAGTGTCTCGGCAAAGAAGCACGGGGCAAGTTATGGTGGAATCTGCAATAAGAGAGAAACCCACAGATTCTGACCTTCTTACCATTGCAGCTCCCACAACTGCAGGCTGCTCAATGAGCAGGGACTGGGATGTGTACAGACAATACAGAGTTTCACTCTCAGAAATGTATACTGGCCACTGGATACAGCCAAAGAGGGAGCTTCTGGGATTGTAAAGAGCTCTGTGCAGCTTCAAAGGCCTGAAGAAGAGCTCCCATTCACTAGCTGAAGCTGCTCTATTAAAAGGTATTAGCAGGTCAGAGCAGAGGTCCATCCATCGCAGAGCCCGCTCACAGTGGCCAGGACTGGATGCTTCAGAGGAAGGTGCAAAAAACCTTCCAGCAGCACTGAAGGGATAATTCCTTCCTGACCCTATAGCCAGAGGCTAGCTTGGGTCCTGAAGCAGGAAGGTTAAATTCTCTCTCAAACAACATTTTAAACCTTAGAACTGGATGACCCACAGTCCTCAGCTAACTGCCTCGGGAAAAGGTTCTGCCTGCTAAGCCGTGGCCCTGCAAGGTCTGATATTTCTCAGGCAAGAGAGGCCAGTGATGTACACAGACACAGGCCAGCACATTACCGCGTAATGGGCAAAAGTAGCAAAAATGGCAGTTAGAGTAGGGAAATACATCACTGGTAATTACCTCGAACCAGAAATCTCCGTCTCTGCTCCAAGCCCATCATTCCATCCCCACTCTAATAAAGTGACACCTTTTTAATTATTGTAAGGGCAAAGCTGAAATTCCTGTAAGTAATTAGCATACATAATTTGCCATCTCTGACACAATGTGACTTTATCACAGGGAACTAGAGCAGGCCAAGAAAAAAGTGCATCATTTCTATCTATCCCATCTGAATTTTAGAGAAATGAGAACTACCCATTTATTTTTATTCCAATGTACTTTTCAAGCAGTGGCTGAGCAGATTGTGCCACAAGGGCTCAGAGACAGTACAAGTGAACAGCAGCAGCAGCAGCCCCGCAATGTTACACTGAAGGGAAGTTTTCAAATACAGGATCCTTAATGTAACAATGACTACATTGTCCTGCACCTCCATGACTCCCATGGTCACCAACCCTATATCCTAGCTAGCCTACATCCACTGAGCCTCCGTGGTGGTTGATTTTTTTGTAATGAAAAAGAGCCACCATCAGCTCAGGAAAAAAAACACTTCCACGCTGCAGTCAGACTATTACTATATCCAAATACTCTTCCATGTTGTATTTTCTTTCTTTGCTTCTCTCTCGCTATCTGAACACAAGCCGCAGCAGTCTTGCATGGTGTTGGCAGTAGGCAGAATATTCAAAGATGCAAACTGTGGCATAGAAAGAATTTTCTCATTAAGCATCACGATGTTTTGCTGCAGTCAATACATTAATATACCATTTAGACAAGGTATATTTCCACTGGGGTTTCTGGTGGATATAATCCCTCACATTAGGTGAATCGTTTGCATCCAATATCATTTTGGAATTGTTTAATCCCTGACTGAACCATGAATGTTTGACATTTGAACCCAACTGTTTAGTTATGATTGGTGAGACAAGCCACACAGTATTGTTTCTCTTCTCTGACTGCACAAGAGAGCAACTGCTCCAAACCCAAAGACTCGTATGCAAAATAAAAACCCAGTTTCCACAAATATGAAGACATGCAACTTTGAAATTTGATTACAGCCATAATGCCTGTCATGTGAACATGTCTCCCTGCGTGTTGCCCTTAGGTCCAGCACCCAAGAGTCCCTAGCAAAAAATAGCAAGAATTTTTTAATGGAAAAACTAAAAGGAGATGAGTGTGGACAAAGTGATGTTATTAAACCCTTTTAAATGATATTATAGCACTGATAGTATGAACTTTGACCCAAACGTTTATCACCAAATAGAAAGTTGTCAAGTTCAGAAAATTTCATTTTTCTGTGTGTGCACTGATCTGATTTAGATGTCCCTGCTCTTGTTAGTTTGGCAGAGACCAGAAGTACAACGAGAGAGGCTATTCCTGTGCTATTTTGAGACCAAGCACGTTCAGATAAATGTAGAACAGGAACTGAAGACCCACTCTCATTATTGTTGGCCAGGCACTTCATGAATGGTGTGAGATTCACTGTGTAGTTAGTGCCATAAGACAACAGTTCAGAAAACAGGAGAACGGCAAGCCAAAAGGACTCCTGGCAGACCTGGAAGATATGGTCTGCGGTACCCCCTGTTTGTACTGCTGTTGCTGTGTTACCCCCCAGTTGTGAGTGACTATCTGTCAAGGTCTGTCCATACCAGCTGTTTTGACTTGGCAACATCCCTGTACATGTCTCACAAATAAATAAATAACCAACTACCCAGAAAACCAAGACAGCAGGTGTCAATTGTGATACCATCCCCTAGGGCAAACCTTCCTGGGGGTAAGAAACCTCTACCTGGGCAGAAATAGGAAATCATGCAAAAGGAAAACACAAGCATGGGGGAAATACTGCAAAGGAACAGAGACATGCTGGACATCCCTACAATGTCACTGCTAGAGCCAGCCTTCTCCTCTTCGTTTCTCCCGGGGAAACGCTGCAAGTTAGCCACAACCAGACAAGATCAGTGAAAACTGAGGGCCTGATGTCTAAGCTCTTGTGCACAGCAGATGAACTGATACACAGGACTGCTTGTGTGAGCAAAGCTACACCGGCCTTGTCCATATCTGCAGGGTCAGGCACTAATGTATGACCCCAGGCCGGCAGTTGGGTCTCACGGGATCTGAGTCTATGAAGTGACTAGCTGGTGGGAGCTGTGAACTGCTTTTACAGGTTGGACAAAAAAGGCTGTATTAACAAACACACACAAAGCATTAGCCCTCCATTCCTGGCTACCATGCTGGCCTTTGGGGCACCCCAGTGACTGCTAAAAGGCAGACGTGGCTAAGCTAGGTCTGGAACTCAGCCACAATTACACATGGGGGAAGGCAGACGTGGGATTGTGCTGATAGCTTCCTTGCTGTTGCAACTGCTTCAAACATATCAAACTCCATAGTCTCTTAAAACTGATTGGGGAGATGGTAGTAGATGGTTTTGGTAAATTTATAATGCAATATATCATGTTATAAATAAAATAACATGTCATGCATTTTTAAAATGTATTTGTTCAGCACAAAGTTTGCTCTTCATTTAGACAGAAGCTATTTTGAAAGAATATTTTTTAAAAAAAGAAAATTTTGCAGTAGTGAACTACAAGAAATAAGTTACATTGTGAAACAAGGTGCAGGGTGGGTGAAATTCCTCCATGAAGAGTGTCTGAATATTAAAAAAACAAGGCGATGTGTGGCACTTAAAGACTTACAGATTTATTTTTCGCATGAGTTTTTGTGGGAGAAAATCCCACTTCGTCAGATGCTTCAAAGAT
>ML682087.1:1244740-1372192 GCA_007922195.1 Podocnemis expansa
TTTTGCTGGACTAGACTAACACGGCTACCCCTTTGGAAATTGTCTGAATATAGCCTTACCAGGGCTCACATCTCCCTTAAACTCTGTGTAGGATGGTCCTGTTGAGGATCTAGGCTGCAAAGGCCTGTGAGCCTGGCGTCAGCCCCAACCTAAATTTTTTTTAAAAAAGTGTATTTCTAGCAGTCACCTCAATTGGAGCCTTTGTTGCAACAGTGACACTTCACAACAAATAACTGATTAATCCACTCAATATGTTTCCAACGTCTAATTCTTCATTTACAGTCTGCCCTGTTGCTCCTTGGAGACTGTAAAGAGTTTGGTCATAAAAAAAGGCAGGGGCTAGTATAAAACCCTTCTGGAAACTACCCAACCCTTTCCACCCTCCCCCTCAGGTTCTTTCTAACACCCCAGCTGCTTTTGCAGAATTCTTAGTCTACCTACAAAGATAATAAATTCTTAACAAATGCTATTTTCAAAATCAGTGCAGACTCCTAGGAGCCCTTGTCCCAGCACCCTTCACTGGGATTCAAACCTCTGATCACTTACACTGTCTCTTCACTACCATCCTTGTCAGCATAACTTACATAGCACAGGGATATGAATATTCCACTTCGAGCTACACAGATTACGCCGACATAAACATCAGAGTACCTAGCTCTATGCTGGTAGGAGAGCTTCTCTAGCTGACTATCTTTGCTTATTCAGCTCATGAGGGTGGGCTCTTTTCTGCTGACAGGAGCGCTCTCTCCTGTTTGCACAGAGCATCTGCACCAGAGACACTCGGGGCATGACTGTAGGAGCACAGCTTTGCTGCTGTATATATAGACCTGGCCTTAGGCATTTCTGACAATTTTAACCTCGAAGAGCAAATCCTTACACTTGCCTAAGGAGCATCCCCTTCTTGCTTTGCCTGGAGCAAATAGCAAGGTGCATTGAGGTCTTTCACCCTCTTTTATGGCAGAGCTTCTGCTCCAGAGGGTTTATGCTGGGGGCAAGGTATTCAAGTGCTGGAAACATCTCAGGGTCAAGTGACATCATGGAGAGAGTCCAAAGAAATCACTGGGAGGGTCTTCCATAAGACAGTGTCATCTCAACTAAACCGAAGTTCTATTGGTAAAACTTGCGTTGATTTTGAAAACAAAATTGGACAGAAAAGTCTGTGCTGACATCTTTAGATCAGAAAGTATCTCATTTTCATGTGGAAATAACTTTTCACTTTGAAATCTATCACCTTATATTTTTAAAAATTAAAATGAATGGTCAAATCAGAAGAAAACCTTACCGTATTTCAGAATGAAGTGTTTCAATTGACCTGAAATGATAGTGTTTTCAGAATCCTGATTTGCAAAAAATGTCAACATTTTGGTTTTTCATCCTGATTTGGGCAATTTCTGTTTGAAATCTCAAAATTTTGATGGGATGAAAAATCTCTCCCCGCCCCCCAGCTTCAATGGACCATACTGGACTCAAGATATTAACAGGGCTGAGTTTTCCATCATCTTTGTCTCTCCTAAATATTCTGTCCCCCTTAATCTCATCTCTGCTCCATTAGACCAGATGAAAACTCCCCTGGTGGCTCATCTCCCTCATCCTGGCATTCCCTGTTTTAATCCTGCACTGATTCATGTTCTGTACATTGCCACTGGCTGCAGCCTTTGTATGACATGCTAGGGCTGAATCAGATCCACCATGTGCTTCAATGGCCATGACTGGAAGGTACTCCTTTTCCATGCAGGATAATTTCCTGTGGTAAGAGATGCAACAGCCTTCTGGGGCACACTGTGCCAGACATCCAATGTCCCATGCCACCCCAGCTGCCTGCTGCTGACTTTCACACTTGTCTTCTCTGAGTGGTACTAGTGAAAGGGAAATGCACAAATAAGATACAAGGAGCAAGCACAGACAGTGCCCTTTGGGGTGAGCAGGAGTTACTGCTGTCTGAGGGGTAGAACCTGAGAACACCCCATTAAAAAAGCATCTGCACAGCCCCAGATGCGCTGTTTATCCCTGGCTCAACAAGCATTTCCACTGCAACATGGGTGCACCTACAAACTACTGCTGCTAACAAATGGGCATCAGAACTGGTCCATTTCCTGACCAAGATCCTGTTCTCTGATGCCAGGCTGGTCAGGATAGAGCAGTGGTTTTCAAACTTTTTTTTCTTCGGACCCAGTTGAAAAAAATCATTTATGTCAGTGACCCAAACAATGCATTCCAGTCTTTTGGCAGTGGCAGCAGAGGGCACTGCAACCCAGTTCTCGGTCCCGATCCTAAGTTAGACAACCAGTGAGAAGACAGAGTATAGCCTGGCTCAGTGGACATCCTCCTTCAGGCTCAGCATGGGAGGGTAAGTACCAGCATATGCAACTTTTGTTGAGAGGAACTCACCACAGCTAAGGAAAATATACCCAGTGTCACAAACCGTGTCTGCTTCTGGACTTGCTGATCCAGACCATGACACAAACCTTGGATTTCTTGATCTCCTGTTGGCGGCCACATTCTCATTCACACTACAAAAGGCACCAAACACCCAAAGAGCAGATCTTTTGTATATGCCATGATGCACTAGCCACATAATGGATTAGGAGCAGAACAAGCCTGCACTGTCCTTTTCTATTCTATCTGTTGCACTTTTCAGAAACTAACTTCATCATTTGCATAATGTGGAAATGCTGAAATTGCTAATGAGAATGGAGGCAACTTCAAAAAATCTTAAACCCTCTCTGTATAATTTTCCAATTACCAGCTTTAACTACAACCTCAATACGGCTCAGAAATGCATAAAAACTTTTCACACTTACTTTGTGTGGGCTTGGGATATTTATATCCTCTCATTTCAAGTTATTAAAGTGTCTTTTTTTTGTGTCCCCCCCCCAGCTCCCCTAATTTTTTGCTGTCAGTGGCGAGTTCACTTTTGGTATTGCATTCTATCTGACACCAAAATGAATCCACATTACCTTATAATTCCAAATTACTTGTAGATTTAGTTAATTAAATGTAAAATCACTGGACTAAAATTATCCTTTCATTAGAAGTTAACTCACTGCTTAGAACTTTGATAATTACTTTAACAAAACCACACACAAAACGGTCAGTTAAACTGTATGTAAAAAAATAGTTTAACGACTGCCTAGCAATCAAGCTTATTATTATTTAAGCACAAGCTATTAACATGTGCAATGAGGTATTAGCTAATAAATTATCTTTATAAAACTAAATTGTAATTTTATCACAAATTTTACAGAGGTTATGCTCTTTAATGGCTATATTTAGCTGTGATACTCAGTGCTCTGCTTTCCTTCGTTACTTTATTAATACTCTGCATTTATACTTTTTAATTTAAGCTCAGGTTTAACTGATTTATTTCTCTTCTCCAGTGGGAGCCGGTTGGCCTCATGCTATTATGCAGTAAGGGTTCTCCTTTCTTTCACAGCAGACTTGGCTTTGCAGGCAGCATTCGCTTTTGCACTTTCTTTCTATGCAGTGAATGCTGAAATGCGAAAGGAATCACTCACAAGGCCTGCTTTACTCCTCATTTGTTTACAGGGAAAATGGAGGCCGTGACAAAAACCAAAGCCGTGCTTCAGCACCAGCTACCTGTATCCCACACGACTATCCATGACAACCTTGGAGCAACCCCTGATCCTGGAGAAGAGAAGAAATTCACTCCACCAAATAGTGTTCAAGTGGGACTTGAATGTTGCCCAGCCCCTGTGCTGGCCCCTTACTCTGGATTAATTTCTCCAGGAGAGACTTCAATGAACAAGAAGAGATGAGGAGGGGCTGGCCGAATGTTAAGGGGGACAAACTAGTTCCTGGGAAGAGAGGGTGAGATTGAGAGAGACAGGTGGTGATGGTTTTCCGTGTCTTACTGAAACAACCACAGCTGTACAAACAGCCTGAGGCCTACTGCAAATGACTGCTGGCCGGAGGTGGTCTATCCCCACTCCCAGGACGGACACCAGGCTGTTGTATCCCTGCTGTGCCAGCAGGATGGTTCTGCTAATGCAGATATCAGTCTAAGAGTCATCCAGATTCATGTGCCTGTTGGTCTCCAGCTGGGGACCCGCTAGCATGGACTATCAGGCGTGTGAACACTAGGTCATCCCAGCTCCATGAATGACAGTCAATGAAAAATCCTGTGTACAGTCAATGAGTAGAACATCAACTTCAAAATCTAGTCTTGCTTTCCGCATCAGTGTTGCATGGTTAGAGGAGCTGAAAGAGACAGAAACTGCTTCCAGATGATTTAATCCCCCAGATAGTCGGCACCATCCTGGCTGGGGTCCAGCTGGTCATTTACACACAGCACATCCACCTGTGGGCTTTCTCATGTACCCCATGCTTTGTTAAGGGCTATATCGCTCATTAGCCCTTTCCAACTCCCAGCCGAGGCTTTCTGAAGGTAGGAGAGCCATGAGAGGTCAGGTCTGCTGCCACCCTCATCCCATCCCTGGTCTGAAAGTTGCCCGTGTTCTTTTTTCCTTCACATAGCAACCTGTTTTGCTGCACTTCAGTGAGGCTGGAGAGATCTGACTGTTCCCTTAAATGGATCCGCTGGCACTTGGGGGTGCCTCACAGTCACCTCACGTCTGTCTGAGTGCAATGATCCAACAACAGACCCACATTTCATTACAGATACCTCGCTCGCTCTAGCTCTGTGAAAAACCAGTGTCCCCATGTGGGATTTGTTTCTTTTTTTCTGAACACTGGGTATCTTCAGGGACAGTTGACTGAGACCTCTGCACAACCAATCAAGCAGGTTTTTGGTACTTAGGGCCCAGGATCTGATATCCTACTCTATTTCTTGGGAAAACTAAATTTGAAGATTCTCATAAACTTGAAAACAAAATTTTCTTCTGCTGAATGCCCTTTTTACAGGTCTTCTCTTCAGTGCAGCGACTGAAAGGTCTCATTTTCACACAGCTTCTCTGGCAAAGTCTTTTATAATGAAGTCAGGCATTGTAAATAGATCAGAAAGAGAAATTAACGTGCAGCAGCAAATAGAGGACATGGGAGTGCAAAGAGTCTAAATTTCCATTTGCACAAAGCCTGGCTGAAGTGCTCCAGCGCTTGCTGTGAATCGCCCAGCTGCCCCTTTCAGCACAAAATCTGGCTTTCCAAATCAGATAACATTTCCTGAGTTAAGCAGCTTTAAGGTAAATCTAAACATGATACACAGCTGCAGTGCGAGTCAGTTATAAACCTCCTTCACAAGTTCCTTGTAGACAGATATCCTTGAGAGTAACCTCCATCTCTTTCACGGGTCACATAGAGATTTAAAGATAAGGAGCTGTAGTTAAGGTCCAGATCTGCTATCTGAACTTGAATGATGGAGGACACATTCCCAGGACATGTTTATTGTCACCCAGCGGCCCACAATCCAGCTCTCCCTGAGCCAGTTCCATTCCTGATATAATTCATGGTCTGACTTCCATTGTGGAGTGACTGATAAGGCCTTCACTTCAGGCCTTGCTGGCCACTTGTCTCAAGGAGACTCCAAAGGAACTTCAGTACAATATAAATGTGGTTCCATGTCAACCTTAGAGCCTTAGAAAATTCCCCATCTTGAAGGTGTAGCATTTTAAGTAATAAAACCATAGACAGATTACAACAAAAAGTGACAGGAATTTATAGCTCTCTGTATGAACCTTTTACCTCAAGATGGAACAAAGTTGAGAAAAAAAACTGAGCAGTTCACAGAGGTAACCTTTTCAATGAGCTTCCCTCAGTGTCTGGCCCCCCAGTCATCTCCACTGATTAAATAACAAAAAACTCTCTATTGAAGACTAAAGAAATGTGAGGCTGGCGGTGTGTGATGCCTTTGGTTTTTAACCCTTAGTTTCTGCTTTTTTTCTGACAGTTAGTCCCAGACCAAAGCAAGACATTTCCTCTGCTATGCTCCATGTGACACTGTAAAGTAATACAGAAGACTGTCTCAAAAGACGTACAGTCCCTTATTCAACAGAGTCAAGGACTCCCAAACACGTGGGCAGCCTGAAATCACAATGGTCAAGCTGTGAAATTAGCCTAGAAACGAGAGCAGGTTGGCTGGAGAACTGCCATTCTTTTTGCAAGGGAGCCACCAAAATGCCTGGAATCTGTGTCATTGTCACTGGAAGTTTTGGAGATCAGGGTTTTACAAAACAAAAACTAACAAGCTTATTTCTTAATCTTTAAAAGTGCCCCAGGATGTGGTGTTTGTTTTGCTGGCATAGACTAGCATGACTACCTCCTTAGAAGAAGATTTTACAGTGTACCAGAACCTTAGTGATAAAAGATGTTCTTCCAAATACTGCACCCCTTCGCAACCGAAGGCGTGTGTTTTTCTTTCTTGTGAAAGGGTCATGTAGCATAGCTAAGCAGATTCCTGACTCTCTCTGATACTGGATTTACTGCCACTTTCAGCCACAAAGGGTGGAATTAATCCTGAGTTTACTAATCCAAAGAGTAAACAATATCCAGGGGAGACACGGGAGCAGGATAAATGCAAGAGAGTTAAAAGCAATGGAGTGAAATCATTCTGCTCTAAGCCAAAGAATCACTCCAGCAGCATAAAGCTTCCACACACAATACTGTCACATCGTTAATAAATAACTTCAAAGTGTGCAATGTCAGGAAGCCTTCCATTCCAGTACAGCACAGTGCATAATTTTATATGTAAACACAGGCTGCACATGGAGCTAGAATGTCATGTCATGGATTCATGTTTTAGCAGGAACCCAATGCTAATTAAAGAAATATCAACAGAACGATTTTATGCATCAATTATGATATCCATGTCAGATGGGAAAGAAGATTTCCCAAGAATGTTTTACATAAAACACTTTACTTTTTAAAATTCCCAAGTAGGACCTCTGAAAATAAATAAATTGTGAGCAGAAGTGTCTCCTGAAATGTCCCAGGTGCCTTACAAATTTACACTAGAACTACAGCCCCAAGGAGTGAGACCGCATCAGTAGTCACTGCAGCCATGCTCAGACCACTGTAAACAGCTTATAAAGAAACAAGGAGCCCTGTGACACTTTTAGAGACTAACAAATTTATTTATCTCACAAGTTTTTGTGGGAGAAAATCCCACTTTGTCAGACACTTTGAAGATGGGAATTTACAGAATGGGAGCAAAATAAAGGCAGGGAAGTGTAGGTCATGGGATCTGGTTAGACAGTAACAGCTAACCAAAGCAGTTGTTAGGATTCAAACATTGGAGTACAGCTTTGATTTACTGTTACCGTCTGACTAGATCCCATGACTTACACATCACTGCATTTATCTTCCTCCCATTCTGAAAGTTCCCCATCTTCAAAGCATCTGACGAAGTGGGATTTTCTCCCACGAAAGTTCACGCAATAAATAAATTTGTTAGTCTTTCAGTGCGACAGGACACCTTGCTTGTTTTGCTGGACTAGACTAACACGACTGACGCTTTGGAACTTAGCTTATAAATGGTTATGTAACATTTCTAGCTACATGCACTTTTGGGACTTGGTTAAGGAACAATTTTAACTATTTAGCTGCTACTGCAGACGATGACTTTTAACTCAGGGTCGCCCGTTCCCAGTGTTCTCCTGGGCACAGAGGAGCCGCTTGTGATGAATGTTCAGCCCCTTAACCACAAAAAGCAAATTCATATGCAGTGGTTTGGTGTCATAGCTGCCTGAAGCGGTTAACACATGGTGCTGTGTCCATTATCTCCTTATATGCCCTCTGCAGCATGCTGACAGAGCTGTATTAATTCTTATTCCTCAGTGAATAACCCCCCTCCTGTAAGAGATCTATAACCTAGGACTGAGTTTCTGAAGTCCTGAAGTCATGGTTTAAAGACTTTAAGGCACAGAGAACTGACCAGCAAGTGACTCATGCCACATGCAACAGAGGAAGGTGGAAAACTACCAGGGCCTCTGCCAATCTGCATTGGGGAAAAGCTCCTTCCCAACCCCAAATGTGACCATAAGTTTTAAGCCCTGAGCATGTGGGCAAATAGCCAGAAAGAATTCTCCGTAGTAACTCACAATCCACACATCTAACATCCAGTCACAGGACACTGGACGGATTTATTGCCGATAGTCAAAGATCAGTTAATTGCCAAATTAAGCTGTCCCATCTCCCAGCCCCTCCATAAACTTACCAAGCTCAGTCATAAAGCTAGCTAGGATTTTTGCCCCTACGATTCTCTTTGTAAGACTGCTCTGGAACACCACTCCTATGATGGCTAGAAATCTTCATCGAATTCCAAGTCAAAACTGTTTCGATAATATTAATTAGTGGTGTACAGTAGTGCCCTGGTCACCATTTTTATTGGGGAGTTGGACGTTACATTTCATGCAATGATCCCATTGGTTAATACATTTTAAAATATTAATTTCTATTTCCTTAGACAGTGGTTTATAGCTGCTGGAGATTGTGGATTGATGTTTCATGGACCACATTAATGGTGTAGCCTGATTGTGATCTCCAGCTTCAACTCAAGTGAGAAAATGAAAGAATATAAACAAATAGGGATGCACAAGAAATATTTGAGCATGCATAGTATTAGCAACATTGTTTAAAAGCCCTTCTCCCCACTGGGAGAACGCAGCTGTCCATTACCAGTGTCCCACTTGCATTCCTTGAAATCCATGTACAATGCTGAATGTTTAGTACCCAAAATGGGGTGCCAATGAAGGTGGGATTTCTCCCTAGACAGCCTGGTTCTGCAGACACTACATACCCACGAAAGCTCATGCAGTAAATAATTCCCTCTTAATAAGGAGTCATAACCACCTCTTTCCTGAACTGGTTCTGTAAAGAAAAGGTACAAACTGTCCTCTTTTCAGAGGCTTCCCATTTAACCACTTTATTGCAATTACAACTGCCCATAACATTTGCTTTTCAAGCCTGTGATGCCAAGTGTAGTTATTACATTGCATACATAAAAGATGTTGACAATTTTTATATATGTAAAATGTTGATCCCTTGGGCCACATTGATTAGTGCTGGCTCCATGGCTGGGTTGGTGCTGAATTTCCCAAAGAGATGTGATTAGGCTGCAAGGAACCTTCATTCCTCCTTTCTTTTTTTAATCTCCTCTGTGCCTGTACAGGGGCCTGTCCTTCATGCCTTGAATGTCCAAATTTCCCACCAACAACAGTGAGAAATTTGGGGCTCCGATAGGAGTTGCACAGGGCATATATATATATCACAAGTTATTTGTGTGTTTTGCTTTTACACTTGGGCTGTTACCACTTGGGGTAAATGCAGGGCCAGCTCATGGGGTCGTGGCGCCCCAAGCCAAATTTTGATTTGGCACCCCCTCATCTCATTCATGGAGGTTGAACATGATTTTCCAAAGTGCATAATCTCCAGTGTCTGCCTGCAGAGGGATTTAAAGTGTACTCTGTTTACATGACTTAAGCTGCAGGTTGACTAACAGTGCCTGAGCTGCTAGGAAAGAGTTAAAGAGGCAGGAGCCAGCCTGATCTTCAGGGGGAGCTAGGTGCCCCTAAGAACTATCATCTGAAGCCATGTCTGCCTCTTGCCTCATAGCAGAGCTGGCCCTGGGTAAATGAGCCTTTCCACCAGCTCTAATGCAGGCTAGGGAGTGACAAGCACTTGGGCTGCTGCTTCCCTCCCAGCACACAGAGAAATTGGTCACTAGTCTTCAATACAAGGAGAGTTAGGGGTTTAACAGCTGTTTATAAGTCAGCCCAAAGGTGACAGCAGTGAATCAGTGATTCAGTTCTGACTTTTTTCAATAGTAAACCAAAGTGTTTTTTCCGGTGATTCTTTATCAGTCAGTTTACAAAACTGTTCATTATTCCAAATAATTCAGCTAACATTCACACAGGTTTTTTTTGCCTGCCTCAAGAGCGGCCATAATTAGAAGTACAACATCTTTCAGTTGCCACATATTAGAAAAGAAAAGCCCTGCAGTGACTTAGATCGCCCTGTGTAACGCCAGCAGGCAAATGTGGCACCCACTAAACGTGCATTTGCAAACAAAATATTTGAAAGCAAGTTCTTTCCTTGCTCACTGCCCGTGCCCATTGGAGAAAGTCCAGAGAAGAGCAACACAAATGATTAGAGGTCTGGAACACCTGACTTATGAGAAAAACAAACAAGGAGTCCTGTGACACTTTTAAAGACTAACAAGATTTATTTATCGCATGAGCTTTCATTGGAGAAAATCCCACTTCATTTCTCCCACGAAAGCTGATGCGATAAATAAATCTTGTTAGTCGTTAAAAGTGACACAGGACTCATTTGTTTTGCTGAACTAGACTAACACAGCTACCCCTTTCAACCTTGACTTAGGAGGGAAGACTGAAAGAGCTGGGTTTGTTTAGTCTAGAAAAAAGGAGACTGAGACGGGATATAACAGTTTTCTAGTACCTAAACAGTTGTTATGAGGAGGAGAGAGAAAAATCGTTGTTCTCAATTGCCGATGACAGGACAAGAAGCAAAGAGCTTAAATTACAGCAAAGGAGGTACAGGTTGAACATTAGGAAAAAAATTCCTGACTGTCAGGGTGATTAACAACTGGAATAAATTGCACCGGGAGGTTGCGGAATCTCCATCATTGGATGTTTTTAAGAGCAGGTTACACAAGCATCTGTCAGGGATGGTTTAAGAGGGTACTTGGTCCCATCATGAGTGCAGGTGACTGAACCTGATGACCTCTCATGGCCCCTTCCAGTTTTCTATGATTCTATGCTTCGACTCCAAGTCGAATTATAAGGATAAAATCCCTGAACTGTGACACAGTATTTTCAACAGTCTGGTAAAACAAAAAAGTCACAATTGTCTCATAAGATTAGGAGAACCTGAGCAACTTTCAGTGAAGTAAAAAGTACCTCAGATCAGATGGTACTGGAATCAGCACTGGTGTGAAGAGAGTGCCAAACTGCAGGATGTTGCTTATTTTCATCGCATGTCACGCAAGTGAGATTTTTCAGTGATGAGCTCACCTATATTTCAGTCACTCACAATGCCTAATATTAATCACCAGGTCTTGGACCTTAAAGGATGTGGGTAAGTAAGGAAGATTTGCAATTCCTCTTCATGCACATTGTGTCTCTCATCCTAAGGCCACTTTTGGTAGCAATGGATAGTTAAATACCCATTAGTTATGTTTTCATTGCAGTTGAGAGACAAATTAGTGCAGCACTCCATTTTCTAACTGTCTGCCTGGAAGTCCAGTGTACAGTATGTTATCTAGATGTCATACCTATCCTTCAGAAGGCTGTTGGACTGATCCAGGTATGTGCAGACCAGTCAGCTTTCATCTGTACCTGGTAAACTGGTTGAAATTATCATTAAAAATTGAGTAATAAAACACCTGGCTAATCACAATGTGATAGAGTCTAACCAACACAGTGTTTGCAAAGGAAAATTGCATCTCACAAATCCATTAGAATTCTTTAAGCATGCCAATAAAATAGGGGACAACAGAGAAGTGGTTGACATAATTTATTAGATGCTGGGCTGCTGCAGGTGCCCAGGGCTGTCAAAAAAGTCAGGTTGGCCAGTGTTCCCAACCCACTGGAATTTGATCCTAGTGCAGCCTGGTCACTTCCTCTCAAAAAGGATGCTGTGGAATTAAAGGAATGTTCAGAGAAGAGTGACCAGGGATCTGTACAGTTCTTCTATGAAGCGATATTGGAAGAACTGGATTTGTTCACTGAGATGGGATGAATAAGAAAAGATATGATAAAAGCATATCAAATAATGAAGACTATTGCATTGTGTGACAGAGAACAGAAACTCTTGATCTGCCTTCTCAAGCACAAGACGACGGATGGGGGACACTTGTGGCCAGTGGTGTCTACCAGTTGAGCAGGAGTGTGGCAGGTTGTCCTCCCCCAGCTCCACCCTGTAATAGTCTGTCCTTTCAGTTACCAGCCAGGTCACCTTTTAAATCCACTCCTTGCGAGTCGTATGTAAAAAGTCCAATAATGGAGAAGTCTGCAACTGAGTAAGGGATCCAAGGCATCTTGGGGCCTGGTTGAGGAACCCAGGCCCTGGGTGCAACGGTAGGCAGCTAAGTCTATTCCTGCCCGAGGGATGCTACACAGCTGCCTCCCTGGACCACTTCCTGCCAGTCCTCTCTCTTTTCATGGAGTAAGGAACCAACTACAAGGACTCAATCTCCACTGTCAGCAACTCCCTTTGTAGGCTTGCTCAGGTCACTATGGCCTGGCCTCAGGCAGCAAGACCTCCTGTGGGGCTTGTTCTTTGGAGCTCAGAGCACGAGTCAGACCATCTGGGCCATCTGCCACCAAGTTCCTCTACCAGCCTGTGCAGGTATGGCAGGTGTGGGGCTGGCTGAGCTGTTCCTCTGCATCCTGTCTCAAGGATAGTCACTGAACTGAAAGATGGCAAAGGCCAAGCCAATCAAAGGAAATGCATTTTCATACAGTGTGTGATTGGACTGTGGAACTTGCTGCATCAGGAAGTTGCTGAGGCCAAGACCATTGTAAGATTCTAAGAGGGACCAGTGGTGTGGATATTAAGAATAGCCAGAGTTATAATAGTTACTGCTAAGAAAAATTTTGGCAGGGAGATAAAATTTCCTGCTTCCAGGTTTAAGCCAGTCACTAAGAATTGGGAATAAGGCTGAGACTTTCAGAGGGGACCATGCCACTCACTGGGGCTAAGCTGTATGACTGACTGCACAAAAAAGTGCATCTTCCTGGCTCTTCCCTTATTTTAGCAGAATTCATTTTGGGTAGGGTTGTCAATGCAAAGCTCAGATTGTTTCCTAAGGCACCATGTACGCAAAACCAGCCTATAATTGTGGGAACATCGGATGGGCAATGTAACCACTGCACATTCAGAAGTGTTTCGATTTACAAAGTGTAGTCCTGTGCATTCCCCTTCTCAGTGGTTTCTATTATTACTATGTTAGAAATCCATTCCAATTAGAGAGCAATATTATGGCTCCCAGTACAAACAGCGAGATGCAGTGCAGAGAGGCGACGTGGAGCAGTCCCTGCAGGTGCCGTCTTATGAGCACAGCTAACCTCCTCAAGCATTTTATAATAATCATATTTCTCATGAAGCTTTAGTTTAGCTTCCCTCAAATTAAATCTCAGCAATAAAAAAAAATCAATGTGATCTCAGTGAAAAAAAACTGGGTTTCAATGCACTTGGCTCATCACTGGGGTTACCAGCATTTCCCCTTTCCTTCTCTCCAGCACTGACAGAGCAATCGTAAAAGGGCTCTCAGCAGGTGGATGAGGCTTACGCAAACTCTCAAGTTTTTCTCCTCTTTGGTAAGGCAGTGTCTGGATCTTCTATGCCCCGTGCCAGCTCTGCCTGGTTCCCCAATCCATGGATGTTGCACGCTGGGGAGGGGCCTCCTTGAAAGCCCAGCAAAGTCTTTTCTCATGAGACTGGAGCTCAGCACTTCTCCGCCTCTTAGTCTGTTTTCTCTCACTGGGAAAGGAGAGCCTTTGGCTGGTCAGAACTGCACACCTGAGTCCACTGATTGGGACTGTCTCAGGGCAATGAGTACTCAGAAAAGGAACCCACCAGCTTGGAGGTGTCTGTGCCTCATCCCTTCTCTCTTTCTTGAAGATGAGTTCCCCAAGTCTAGCCAGCTGACCAGCAGTTCTACTCCCTCACAGGCGCTGGCACCACCCCCCACTCCATCACACCTCAGGGGTCCATGTCCAACAGCTCCCGGGATCCGTGTTATACTCAGCATCCTTTTTCCCTCTCCTTTTCAGGGGCATCGCTGGCTGGAGGAGGGACCCGGGACACAGGCCCAGGCCCCACCCCCAGGCTGGGGACAGAGCCAGCCGCCGCCACTGCAGGCGGCCAGGCCCCAGATCCCCAGCCCAATTGGGCTGGAGATCTGAGGCACTGGCACTGGGGTTCGGGGCACGTGCCCCAGAGTGCCCAGCACCAGCAACGCCCCTGCCCCTTTTACCTCTTCCTTTGACCTCCCCAAATCCTGGGCAACCACCTCCTCCAGATCATGGAGAGCCCTGGCAGGTCTCCCATCTCTGCTGAGCCATACAGCCTGTTGCAGAGAGAGGCCAAGCAGCACAGCAAAACAGGCAGCATCTAGGAAGTGGGTGAGGCTGGAGCAGGACACACCTGTCTGTCAGGGAGACTGACTGAGCCTGTGGGAGGGAGGAAAGGCTGAGTCTGCTGAAGGAGAAGGGAAGTGTTGCTGGCTCCCTGAACGACTCCAGACCCATTCGCTTTGAGGACAGGCTTGACGTTCACAAGCAGAAAGATCTGCTGAGCCTGATGCTGTGCCCAGGCCACCCCCCCCCCGGGTCAATGTCCCAAAGGACGGAGGGAGGCAGTGGAGTTGCAAGGAGAAAGCCAGGCGGACTTTTCATGAGAGGGAAATGGTTGTCGAACTTTTCCGTGCCACAGCAGCGGCTTTTCACAAAGCTCATGTTTATTATCAACATCCATGCACCAGAGCCACTAAAGAACGTTCAGTGGTATCAAAGCCAGCTTTCTATAGGGGCTTCCTGGTGAATGTGTACTGCACCTCCAGGGGCCTGGCAGCCTGTCTCATTAAATACTAAATGGACTGCTAATTTTAAGAAAAGGGAGAGCGTGGAAAGCCATTGTGGAGGGGATAATACCAGTGGTATTTAAAAATTAAAATCTGCTTTAGCCAGTCATATCAGTAGCAGCATTTGTCCTTTGGAGTCTGACTTTATGGTATCCAGGAGCGACTATTAAACATAAAGGTTTGCTTGAAGCTAAGCAATAAAGTGACTGGTGCGTTCCTTTTTACTTTCTACACCGCTGTATTGATTTTGTAGTTTATTCTTTCTTGGCGGAGAAACTAAGGTATTGCTATTTCATTTAGGTTCTGCATTATAATTTCCCCGATGATTTTGTCAAGTGTTCCTTGAGGAGAACACCTTCTCCTGGTGAGCAGCATTCAAAGACACAGAGCCAACTAATCCATACCTAATTGGATGAAATCGTTATGCACTTTCGCTCCTTTTGAGGCTTTTTTCGGAGTCCCTGGTTCCTTGGGGATCCTAAAAGCCACTGAAGAGGTTATTATAGCATGTCCTCAGGGATGTTTAATACCCTAGCCCTGTTCAGACATGCAAATAATCTAATTCAAAAGCTTCCTAATTAGCAAGCCTGCTACAGTTCTGGATAAAGAGAACAAGCAAGTGATCTAAAGGACTGTTCTTTTTCTCTTTTATAGACTGCTATTGTGCAAAAGGCAGCATAATGGATAAAAAGTAATTGTTCCAGTTTTAATTGTGATCCACTATTTATAGTTGTGTTCTATCATCTCACTACTGAGGAGTGGATCGGATGCGCTCTGCTCATACCAAACACTGCTGTTCCTTGGTGTACACACGATGTAGCCGGTGCCTCCCATTTCCTCTTTGAAACAAAATCTCACCGAGCGGAGACAGTCCAAGTAAAATATGTTAAGCATGTTAATTAATGAATTAGCCATTTAATTAACATAATTAGAGGTAATTATTTTCTTCTAATCTATTTCCAATTTTAGGACAATTAAACTAAACAGTGGCAAGGCAGATCACAGAGGGTCTCTTGCAATCATAGTAAATGCTACAGCCCTAAATTATACATCATTAAATATTAGGACTGTGGATGGAGAAGAGGGTCAAACTAGAGGGAAAGTTCCTCAGTCCTGTCCTTTATCCTGCCAAGATGATGTGGCCAAACAGCAGCCCATGATTCTGTTGCCCACTGATGGGAGACTCTTGAACCCTGGTAAGGGACCGTGAGCTTCTATGGCACTTGGAAGCAAGACAGTCCCAGCCAAGCTTGAAGGCTATTTCCCAGCACTGTGCAAGAGTTAAGGCCATTCCTTCAAGCCGCTCTGTTGTTCCAGTGCTGGAGGGCTGTATTTCTGTTTGGTTTGGGGGCAGGTAGGGTCATCCTGTGTTGTGTTTGGTTTGTTAAGCCAAGTGAGGAGTACTGATAGCTTAGTCCGATCCTGGCACAGGGGTGCTAAGAAAGGATTGGCTCACACCCCCTCAGAGTGAGAACAGCACTCATACGTGTGCATGCACACACTCTGGGCGCCCACGAGGAGCGGACATTTAATCTTCGTGCCCAGTTTATGTGGGTATCTCTTACAAGCTGAGGTAAAGAACATTCTACAGATTGCAAAGTCCTGCACTTGGAAACTAGGAGATGTCAAATTAAGAACAGCCTGCACAGCCTGAAAACACTCTGCCCCTTGTGTGCCCATCCTACAGAGGGAATGAAGTGGGCTGTCCCATGGAGCCCTGTGACTCTTCAGCACTGTAGCATAGAGCTTACCCCGAAGAGGAGGGGGCATCCCTGCTCTGCCTGGTGGTGTCCTTTAAGTGGGCATGAGCAGCTGGGCCATGAACTAGGTCTGGAACTGTGATTGGGGGACCCCAGCCCAGCTGCTCCATGGCTGTCAAGCTGCTTGCAGCCATTTTACCAGCAGGAAGAGGTGAAATGAATCAATTATCCGCTGCTCATTACAAACCCAGTCTTATCTGATGCACTCGGGTCCTGGAGCTGTGCTCACCTTCACAGTGCAGGAATGGTCTCTAATTTTCTAAGCTTCTCTAATGCAGTTCTTGTGCCCTCTGCTTTCCTGCCATGCAGCTTCATGCAGCCAACTCCCATTCCCTTTTACTGCCTCCTTGCTTCACGGCATGCACACCGGGCACCCTGGGAGCTCATCTGCTTTCTGAGGACTGGAACACTGAAATGCAGCTGATTTTTGTCCTGACTTGGGATTTTGCTAAGCCAGTTTCTCCAGTGATGCACAGCTCTTTTGTGCCTTGCACTGCTAGCCATTTTATTATCCCATTAGATTGCAGCGCAGCCTGTGCAGCAGCACCTGCTCAATTGGAGCCTCGTGTGCTGGCAATTAATATGTTATTCCCTGATTAATTAGCAGGGTTAATTATGATTGTTGTTGCTCAAACCTATGTAGAGAGTGATGGCATCATGTTGTTCTGAGTCATGGTGCTGAGGGTGTTCGCCTGGGGATCAAGGACCAGAGTTCTGAGCCTTTGTTAGCAACATGTCCTTCTTGAGCAGCAAGAGTCCTGTGGCACCTTATAGATTAACCGATTTCTTCGAGCATAAGCTTTCATGGGCTACAACCCACTTTGCTATGCTCGAAGAAATCTGTAAGTCTGTAAGGTACCACAGGACTCTTGCTGCTTTTGCTATATACCGACTAACACGACTACCTCGCTGGAACATTCGAAAGGGGCAGCCGTGTTAGTCTATTAAGCACAAAAAGCAAAGAATCTTGTGGCACTTAAAGACTAACAAATTTATTTATCGCATGAGCTTTCATGGGAGAAAATCCCACTTCATTAGATGCTTTGAAGAGGCAGAACTTGCAGAATTGGATGAGAATAAATGCAGGGGAGTGTAAGACATGAGATCAGGTCATGCTGTTGCAATATGACTTGATCCCCATGTCTTACTTTCCCCTGCATTTATTCTTATCCAATTCTGCAAGTTCCCCCTCTTCAAAGCATCTGACAGAGTGGGATTTTCTCCCTCTGGAATGTTCTTCTTGGCTTCACTTGCTTGTTTCCACAGTAGTTTGAAGTTTGGGAATCGCTTTCCTGTTTAGTCTGATAATCACTTCCTTAAGGTACAGCTGGAAATAACCTCTGCAGTCCCAGCCAGGCCCCCTCCCCAAGCAATGGCGGGGTTCTTGCCTTTCACATAGTTATTTAGAGCCTTGTCTAGTTGAATTTGAAAGGAGTTAGTTCAGGATGTAAGAAAACTGATAAGTGAACTAACCTCAACCCTAAACCTTACCTGACCCTCAAACTCAGCCCAAACCCTGCAGCTTCCAGGAAGTTTAAGAGCTGGGTTAACTTTGTAAACTTGGTCTCCCCACCACCCCTGCCCTCATGTTCACACTCCTCCATGATTCTGTTTGCAGAAGAACCACAAGTAGAATTCATGGGAGAGAAATCCATCCAGTGGTGTTCAATGGCCAGCTCCTGGGCAGTAAAGTGAGGGTCATGCTATAGGTGCAGGCGGGAACCAAGCCTCCCACTCACTGAGCTTCAGACATCCCTAGTTTCCATCCCTGTTTTTATTGGTCCACATGTGAAGTAGGTCACAGGGGCAGTAAGTGAATGAGAGATGATCCTCCTCCCATCGACTTTGCCTTTCAGAGCTATCCTCACTCACTTCTTCCTGCCTTGGTTTAACAGCATCCATCAGGACAAAAAGATACCCCAGACCAGCCTTTCCCAAACATAAAAAATAAGGTCCCCTTTATTCCTTTTGAGGTCACAAATGAGGCAAAAAATAAATAAATAGGTAAACAAATAGGAAGCCAGAAAGATCCCATGCAAACAATCAAATGTTCTCTTCCAGAGACACAGTGGATTCCCCTTGTCTACAAAGGCATCCACCAAAATAAGAATGCCACATCTTAAGCACCAGGCAATCTGTTATTCTTGGAGCAGTAACATGATACATTAGCAGCCACCTTATCCTAGCAAAATGTATCATTACCTGCACTTTCTGCACTTTCCAGATCAATCCACTTTAAAAATGTAGTAATACAGAAGGGTATTAGGTACTAGAAAACTCATTATGAAAATGGCGCACTCAAATTCTTTAAAGGTGATATTTCATAAAATATACTATGCCTAGCTCTCGGCTCAATCATTCTTTTTAATAGCTCCATAGCAGCCAGAAAATAAAGTATTCATGAAGATTGAAGAAGATGATCCCATGAACTTCAATTTAATTGGTGCAAATTAAAACGATCCATCTTTTCACGCTGCCCGTCTATCTCCAATCATCAGTGCACCACACGTCCAGCACCCTGATTACAATTATCTTTTAATAGGAAAACTTGTCACTTTTTGCGTGATTTACATAAGCTTGCACAAACTTACTGGTATCCTGTAGGGTTGCAATGTATGATTTTATTTATTTATCTGTTGTTCTCGTCATTCAGTACGGATAAAGGTCTGGAGGTGAGGTGAGCTGTTGGTGGCAAGAGATCAGTTTACCCTGGGCTTGCACGCATGTGTGTGAGGAGAATGCCAGGGAACAGCCGTCAATACATCTTCATTTCCAAGACCTCCCCCCAAAGAAGTGTTAATGCAGCCAAGATTTTGTGGTGTCCTCACAACGACCATTGCAATTACAACAGAGAAACCTAGATGACATTTTGACTCTTAATTAGGAGCGAATGATGCTGGTCCCTGCTGATGGCTCTCCCTCCAACTGCTCCAAGGAGCCCCACCCTGGGAAGGCATCCTGCAGGGTTTAATAAACCAGCAAATCACAGTGGCGTGGGCTGCATCCTCTAGAGTTCAAAAACAATTACCATAAATGCATGCTCACTAGTCCTGGCCTATTGTTTGGAGTTGGGAAGAGAGCTCTGCAGCTGAGAACTGCAAAGGGGCCTCACATTCCTATTAATTATTATCATCATTATTATTATTTTTACTTAGTTAGTTAGTTAGTTCATTGTAATGGCCACAGTCCAACAGTGAGAACGTTGCAGAATGGTTCATTGCTCAAAGCCATTTATGTATAATATGTTTCAATTTTGTTTCCTTATCTTTGAAAGGCAAGAGTCCTTATCACAGATGTCTTCCATGCCTGAAGTTGTTGGGAGAGTTAGCTCTGTCTTCTGAAGCCAGATTTTTCTATGCACTGAAATAATTAGCATTGTTTAGCTTCTGTCTGCATATTTCCTGACAACATTAACCCTGAAATGAGCGGCAGACAGAATCAACAGCAACAGAGTACAGCTCACGTGCTCTTTTCGCGTTTTAAGTACATGGCAGGTAATTTTTAATAAACATGCTTTTCAGCATCTTCCTTTTTATAACAAACTAGCCACCTTGGTGGAAAGTGGCTAAAATCTCTTCAAAGTCCCATCAAAAGTTTTTGTTTCTTGGGTATATGTATTTGTTTTTACCTTTTTAATACATGAAATATAGCTCAATTTGGAAAAAGACTTTGCTGGTGGAGCTCAAATTAAATTCACTGCTGATCTCATTAAGTGCCTGCCTCATTTTAGTGCATGAATATTAAACAGAGAGGTGCTTGTCCAGGACATTTGCAGAAAAAAAGAAAATTTAGCCTCCCTTCCTGCAGCGGATCCTGGAGCCACCAGCTGCAAGTGCCCGGAAGATGCCGCTGTGTAGGATTAGAACGTGCCTAGTGGGGAGGGTGGACCAGCATGACAAAGTGATGTACACTCGACAGACAAACCCAGAAGAACCAGTAATGGTTTATTGTTCTCAGAAATGAGTGCCAAAGACACCCAAGCAGCATGTCTAGCTGTAGTCACAGGGCAAAGCAGCCTGCTTCTCAGATAGCACTTTCAGGCACTCTTTGCACAAATCAATTTTAAAGAGTCCCAAAGGAGTAGCCGTGCCATTCTGAAGAATTTCTCAAAGAAAAAACATCCCATCTGTCCTGCCCCACAAGGTGACTGGGTGCTCCCGGGGCTCTGTGGAAGGGCTACGTTCGAACAGTCAGAGAAGAAGAAGTCCTGAATGAGAAAGGACCAAGGAAAATAAAGAGGCTTGAGTGGTACTTCCCCTGGAAAGGGACATGTGCTTGGTGCTGCACCCCACAGAGACACTCGCTCTCTGTCTCCAGCAGCTTGTAGCAGCAAATATGCAGCTCAGCGTCACAGCTGCTCAGCAAGCAGAACCCACGGTGGGTGTGGGGACCAGAGGGAAGTCCAGTGGCAAGATGAGGTGGGGTTTTGTTCCATATGAATTCTTGTATTCTGCTTTTCAGTGGCTGACCACGGAGGTGTCAAAAGAAGATGAGCAGTTGATTAGGGAAGAGTCTCCCAGGCAACAAGCCCTAGGCGTCACTGTGGGCAAGGTTCTCCTCCCTGTGTCGGGGAGGAGAGGCCTGGTCTGGCCGATGGGCTTGCCTAGGATCAGGCTCCATGCAGTCAGGTGCTGCACAGAGTCAGAGAGAGGCTGCCCTGCCCCAGAGTCCCAGGCTGACAAGGACGGCTGTCTTGGTCAGAGTGCAGGTGGGAGCAAGGCCCAAGAAAATTAATTGATTTGCCAAGGTCCTAGCACTGGAGCTCATACCAGACCTTAGCCTAGCAGCTTAGTCCCCAGGCTCTCCACCCTCCTTGGCTGATGAGGAGAAGGCTGAACGAACAGCTCTCCTGGGCCCTTTCCAGGGTGTTCACTCAAGGAATGAACCCTTCAGGGCCTGGGGGTCGAATGCCACTGGGCTTCCCAGTGTCTAATGTGGAGGGATCACCAGGCAGCTGCCAGGACAATCCATCCTAGCCCAGACCCCATGGCCTAACGACAAAGAATCCACCCCACTTAGCATTGCTGCTCTGTCCCATCCCTGCCCCATCCAAGCCTGAAAACTCCATACCTTCGGGCTGCAGTGGCACCATGGTGCTCTCCACTAGGTCTACACCCCAATATGCTTTGCTCTTTCCCAGCTAGTCCCCTTGCTCAGGCAACTCCCATGAATTTTCCAAATAAGTCTTTTGTCACAGTAAACAACACCCATCCGTACACCTCAAGTAAACCCCAATTTTACTTGATCTGCCAGGTAAACACATTGTGCTGACCTGTTATAAATCCTCCAAGCAGCACAAAAATGCCAGCTATGTACCTATTCTCTCCTGCCCCTTCCACTCCCCACCCCATCAACCTCCCTTGTACCTGCCTCTCTCCTTGGATAAGCAGGTAATCATGAGCTGCCACAGAAAGGTGCCCCATTAACGTGATGGATTTGGTGAGAAAAACAAATGGACTGAAACCTGCAGATTGCTGTCCTTACTGCACCTTGGCCTTTTGTTCTGTCATATCAATATCCACACAGGGCCTCATTACATGCCACTGCTGCACAATGACAAGAGTCCCAGGGTCAGCCCCATGCACTGGGGTTCTCAGCGACTTCTCACTTAAATCTCACCCTAAGGAGTAGGTGTAAAAAGTGCAACAGCACTGCCTGCTCAACAAGACAGACAAACAGATGCTGCAGCTCACCGTGAAGACTGGGGCCTCTGACACCACCTGCCCCCTCCTACTCTGAGGGCACTACAAATGAGGATAAAGAAATAAAGCATGCTTTTGACTATTATGTTCTAAGATCACTTGGTTTCCGTGTGTGTGTGTGTGTGTGTGTGTGTGGGTCCGTCCGTCCATAAGTCTGTAGTCTCTTCAGCCTGGCTATTCTAAATGACACAGCAGCTCCCAAGACATTTGCTGTTCCACACAGCTAATTAGGAGACGGTGCTGGCCTGGAGAAGCACTTTCCCTTTTTGAGTTTGTGCCGCTGGCATTTGGCCCCTGAGGCTGTCTCTCAAACGCCCGTTGTGCACCCTCATTTAACACACCAGGTGTGGGAGTACTAGGGCATCACAGCAAACTGCTACTTTACAGTGAAACTCACCCCAGCCCACCAGTCAACTCCGCCTTATGCTCCAGTCTCAGAGGGCATAGGCCTTTTCTCTTGCCATGTGTGTCATGGCAAATTTCACCCAGTGGGTCTCTCACTGAGCTGGTCTTCACTGCCCAACCTCCTTCCCGTCCACACACCACCTCTCACCACAGTGTGATGGTGAATTATAGCTGGGTACAGGACACACTCCCAGCCCCGCTTAAACTCAGGGTTTGGAGTGAGGACACAGGCTAAAGCACCACTCCTCTAGCACCTTCCCACGATTCCTCCTTGTGCCCATGACAGACACACTTGCCCACAATTCCCTGGGAAAGACTCAGGGTGGATCTTAACATAGTGCAAAGAACCACAGGATGTACCTTTAGAAGTTGTAGCACCTGACACAAGAGACCACAGCACCTATGAGGATGCAGTCAAGTCCGGCTTTGCCCCCATGCACCAGTCCGGTGAATTAATACTATAGTGAAGGCGCCCTCACTGAGGGGCAAAGTCTGGAACCCTCCATCCAAATCCAGACTCTCTTCTTCCAGGCCTACCCCCCCCCCTTTAAATCAGCAGCAGCAGCAGTGGGTGAGGGACACCACCTCTGTAGAGGAAGAGCTTGTGGAGGAGTCCCCATGCTTCAGACACGTCTATAGCACTGCCTTGGCTCACTCTCCAAGGCTGATCAGCAGTTCCAACTCCCAAGTGCTGTGCACTGCATCCATTCCAAACCTAACCCAGTGCTGGAGTCAACAGTATGCTGCTGAAGGCACTGAACTGAGGGTGGGTATGGAAGACAAGCAGGAGTTTTGTATTTCTCAGTGTGAAATTCCTTCACAGAAAGGCCAAAGACAAAGCAGTTAAGAGAGCCCTGAGCCTGGCATCCATGCACACACAGCTGTTAAGCCTGGTTAGCATTCCTCCAGAGTCCCAAATGAAGATGTGGCCAGCAAAGGGCACTGGGGATTAGGGCTCTTCTCCCAGCTCTTGCCTAAGAACATGCAGTAAGTAGAAGAAAGTCAATTCCAATGCTGTGCCTCAATTCTCCCATCTGTAAAATGGAATAATGATACTGCTCTAGGGAGCTTGTGATGCTTGATTAATTACTGCTTATAAAGCACTTTGCCTTCCTACAGCACCTACCATCTATGGGCAGGAAAGTGTTCTTAGCAGTGCTTGCAGCTCTACATACCATTATTTGTCACACTGAGAAAGCCAGCCTCACTCAGCGTGCTGTGATCCATTTGTGCTAGTGATGAGTGAACCTATCATAGCTCCATCTGTTCAGGTGAGCATCTGGAACTTCATCTTCTCAGAACATTGCTGAAATACTCTGAGCCTTTTCTAGTCTGGAAAAGGTGCCGGAAATTGCACTGAGTCTCTCTTACAAGCTCTTCACTCATCCTGTTTTCAGCTGAGTGGAATTATGCCACAAGCAGGCATTCTGCAGCCACTACTGTTCTCCTCGGCCTGAAAACTCCCAATGCCATCTTCTTCTGGAAGGCGGAAGGGCTGCAATGTGAATCATATAGCAATGTACTTGTCAGTGGTTCCCAGTCCAACTGGAAGAGCATATCGAGTGGAGTCCCTAAGGGGTCCGGTTCTAGGTCCAGTTCTGTTCAAAATCCTCATCAGTGAGTTAGAAAATGGTAGTGAGAGTACACTTCTGAAGTTTGTGGATGACACCAAACTGGGAAAGGTTGAAAGTGCTTTGGAGGATAGGATTAACATTTAAAATGACCTGGACAAACTACAGCAATGGTCCAAAGTAAATGGGATGAAATTCAATAAGGACAAGTGCAAAATACTCCACTTAGGAAGGAACAATCAGTTGCACACAAAGGGAAATGAGTCTCCAGGAAGGAGTACTGCTGAAAGGAATCAAAGGATCATAAAGGATCTCTAGTTAAATATGAATGAACAATGTAATGCTGTTGCAAAAAAAGCAAGCATCGTCCTGGGATGTATTAGCAGAAGCATTGTAAGCAAGACACAAGAACGGTTGGTTACTTACTAGTAACCGTCCTTCTTCGAGATGGGCTGCTCACATACATTCAGTTACAGGTGTCTATGTGCCTCAGCGCACGGCAGCTCAGAAAGTCTTTAGCGTTAGCCTGTCAGGTCAGGGTGCACGGCCAAAGCCCCCTACACACCGCAACCACGGCTATATAGGTGACCGTGACCCTGACCCTCACAGTCCCATATACCTTTGCCAACTCCATTAGCGGGGACAGTGGGAGGGACCTGAATGTATGTGAGCAGCCCATCTCGAAGAAGGACGGTTACTGGTAAGTAACCAACTGTTCTCCTTCGAGCGCTGCTCACATCATTCAGTTACAGGTGACTGCTAGCCGTACCCAAGGATGGTGGGAGGAGTTACAGTTTACCCACACTGAGTACAGCTCTGCCCACGGCAGTATCATCTCTAGCCTGCTGGGCAATGGCATAGTGCGTCGTGAAGGTATGTATCGACAACCATGTAGCAGCCCTACAGATCTCTTGGACTGGGCCCTTAGCGAGGAAGGCCGTGGAAGACGCCTGGGTTCTTGTAGAGTGGGCTCTCACAGTCTCTGGGAGTCTTTAATGCAGTTTGCTACCCATTTGGAGATGCACTGAGAGGATACCAGGGAGCCTCTCATGTGTTCAGCGACCACCACAAACAATTGGGAGGTCTTGTGGAAAGATTGCGTGCGCTCGATATAGATTAGGAGTGCTCTCCTGACATCCAGGGTGTGCCACCGTCTCTGGTTTTCTGTCACCTGAGGGTCGGCACAGAAAACTGGAAGGCAAATTTCTTGATTCATGTGGAAGGGGGTGGCAACCCTGGGCAAGAATGAGGGGTGGTGACGAAGAACCACCTTGTCCAGGAAGAAAACCGTATATTGGAGGTTCAGAGTACAGGGCTCGTAACTCTGAGACCCCTGTAGCCGAGGTGATTGCTACCAGGAAAGCCACCTTCCAGGACAGCACGAGCAAGGTGGCTGAGTCCAAGGGCTCATAGGGCAGCTCTGTTAAAGCCCATAGCACAACGTTCAAATTCCACTGAGGGGTGGGTTTACAAGGGTGGGGAAAAGCTTTTCCACCCCCTTCAGGAATCTATGAGAGATGGGGTGCGAAAAGAGTGGAGACCCATCTACTCTTTGGTGAAAGGCCAAAACTGCCGCCAAGTGGACTTTTAATGAGGACACAGATAGGCCGTTCTCTCTTAAATCAAGAAGGTAGTCAAAAGTTGCCTTAACTGGTGTGGAGGGAGGGTCTATGTCCTTGTCACAGCACCAAGGGGAGAAGTGATTCCATTTTGCGATGTAGGTGGACCTGGTGGAGGGTTTCCTGCTACCAGCCAGGACCTTCTTAACCCTACCCAAGCAGCACCCCTCTGGCTCACCGAGCCAGAGAGCATCCAGGCTGTCAGGTGCAGGAGGCCCGGGTTTGGGTGCCAAAGTCAGCCCGAGTCCTGTGTCAGGAGGTCCACCCACCATGGGAGTTGAAGCGGGGTCCTCACGAACATGTCCTGTAGGAGTGGAAACCAGTGTTGTCTGGGTCAGTCCGAGGCTATCAGAATGATGTGTGCCTCATCCGCAAGGACCTTCAGTAGCACCCTGTGGATCAAGGGAATTGAAGAGAAGGCATACATTAGAGCCCCCGACCAACTGAGGAGGAAGGCATCGCTGAGAGAACCTTCCTCCCGATTCTGAAGGGAGCAGAACTGGGGACATTTGCGATTTTGCTCCGTGGTGAACAGGTCGACCTGTGGGGTTACCCATCTGTTTGTCAGCAAGGAGAAAACCTCGTTGTGAAGGGAACACTCGTGATTCACAAGGGGTTTCCTGCTGAGTGAGTCTGCTGGGCCATTGTCTACTCCAGGCAGGTGGGAGGCAATTGACGTGAAGTGATGATTTATTGCTAATTGGCAAAGCTTGGTCACCTCCTGGCATAGAGACGAGGAGCGGACTCCTCCTTGACAGTTTGCGTAGAACACGGCTACTGTACTGTCTGAGAGGACCTGGACCACCCTGCCTCGGATCTGGTCAAGGAAGGTCATGCAGGCCAGCCTGATAGCCCAGAGCTCCACATTTATGTGAAGGAGTCTGTCCTCACGGTTCCAAAAACTCTGCATGGAGAGGCCCCTGGACATGAGGGCTCCGCAGCCCAAGTTGAACACATCCGTTATCAGGGTCACTGAGGGCTTGGACTCCCTGAACGGGATTCCCCCCATCGCGAAGTTGGGGTCCTTCCAGATTTGGAGGGACTCCAGGGCGTACTGGCGGACTGAGAGTACCTTGTCCAGACAGTCTCTCCCTGGTTGGAAGCTCGTGGTGAGCCAGAGTTGGAACGGTCTCATCTGCAGGCAGGCAGTTCGGATTACCAAGGTGGCCGCTGCCATGTGTCCCAAGAGCTGCATGCACCGATGTGCTGTGGTCAGCCCGGGTGCCTGTATCTCCATGATGATGGTGCAGATGGACCAAAATCTTGAGAGGTGCAAGGACGCGGTGCCCTGCCGGGTGTTTAAATGTGCCCCGATGAATTCTATGTCCTGAGTGGGACAAAGCTTGGACTCCTCCAAGTTTATGCGGAAGCCCAGAACCTTGCACAGATTCACTACCAGGTCGCCATGGTTTTGCACCCGTCAATTTGACTTGCCCACTATGAGCCAATTGTCTAGGTAGGGGTAGATTCTTATACCCCTCCTGCGTAGGAAAGCTGCAACCGGTGCCACACGCTTTGTGAACACCCTGGGAGCTAGCAATAACCTGAAGGGGAGGGTGGTGAACTGGCAGTGGTGTTGTGCCACCATGAACCTGAGAAAACGTCTGTGGTGGGGTTGGATGGCTATGTAGAAGTAAGCGTCTTTTAGGTTGAGGGCTGCGGACCAGTCTCCCGGGGAAAGGAAGGTGACACTATGGGGCAGGGAAACCATGTGGAACTTTATTCTCTTCATGTGCTTGTTGAGTACTCTGAGGTCTAGAATAGGTCGTAGGTCCCCGCTGGATTTGGGGACCAGGAAGTAGCGGGAATAGAACCTTTTGACGCGCTCCCTTTTGGGAACTTTTTCTATGGCTCCAAGGGAGACTAGCTTCTGGCATTCAACCTTAAGCCTGTCCAGCAGTTCTGAGTTTTCTGATATAATGCAAGGGGGCGGTTTCCTGTCCCGAGGGATTGAAAGGAACTGGATGCAGTATCCTCATGCCACTGTGTCAAGGACCCACTGGTCTGATGTGACAGAGGTCCACTGTGGGGCGAAGTGACGGAGGCGGTGGGGGGAGAACAGGGGTTCTGGAGCACTGTCCTCTGAGGGACGGTCAAAAACGCTGCTTGCAGCCCGAAGTGTGGTCCAATCCCTGTCCATGCCGTCCAGACTGCGAGGCGCTCAGCTTATCCCCTTTACCTGATCAGCTTTTGTCTTTGTCCAGGTCCCGAAGATGGCACTGGGGAAACTGGAGGGATCTCAGGAACTGGGTCTACAGTTGCAGCTGCTGTTTCAGTTGCTGTAACTATTGCTGTAGCTGCTGATGAGATCTCAAGGAGCACCTAATGGGTTAAGGAGTGTAAATTCTGAGGGATCGGAGCATAGCCCTCAAGTCCTTCATACCATGCAGCTTTGCGTCTGTAGAAGATGCAAAGAGGTCAGAACCTTCAAAGGGGAGGTCCTGAATAATCTGCTGCATCTGCATGGAAAGGCCGGAGTTTTGGAGCCAGGCCAAGCGGCGCATAACAACTGCGGATGCCATTGTGTGTGCTGCTGTATCTACTGCGTCCCAGGTTGCCACGGATGCATCACTGGATGCCCTTTCTCCTTCGTCCAGCATTGCCTCGAAGTCTCTCAGGTGCTCCTCAGAGATGGCCGAATGGAGATTTCGCACGGCCTCCCACAAGTTGAAGATGTAGCACGTCATCAGGGCTGAGTGATTTGAAATATGCAGCTGGAGGGCAGCAGGAAAGTAAACCTTCCTGTCTAAAAGGTCAAGTTTCCTCACCTCTCTGTTCTTGGGCGTGGAGCTCGGCTGGCCTGTCTCTCCCTTTGGTTTACTGCATTGACCACCACGAATCCTGGGGCAGGATGGTGGAATAGGAAGGGCAATCCTTCCAGGGAGGCAGAATATTTCTTGTCCACCACTTTGGACACTGGCAGAATCGAAGAAGGCGTCTGCCAACATTCTTGGACAATACGAAACACCCCAGAGTGTAGGAGAATCGCAATCTTAGCCGGAGAGGCTCTACGGCACGTGTCGAAGAGGGAATCATCTTCCTTTTGGATCACCCCCCGCTTCAGCTTCAGATTTGCTGCCATGCGGCGGAGGAGGTCCTGCTCGAAGCGGGAATCTCCCTTGCAGTCGGCGGACATGGAGCTCATCGGGTGACGAGGATGATTGAGCCCTTGATCTGCTACGTTGAGTAGAATCAGGGTCTGGCTTGTCATCAGAAAAATCCGAGGACTCTGGCACTGGCAATCGAGCACAACAGGAGGAGGCATCATCAGCTGTCGTGTTCAGCTAGTCGAGGGTCCACTCGTCATGTGGTGACCCTCACTGGCGGCATAGGAGCCATGGGGGGAGGAGGGACTTCTCCCGATAACTGTGGTCTCCTCAAGCTTGGTGATACAGAGCTCTTTCAAAGCCACTTTCTCGAACGCTCCTCCTGGGGGGGAAGGAAGGAGTCCTCGGAGGATGATCTTGACAACCTCCCTCCCCCCCCGCCCCGGACATCCAGTAGTTCAGTACCGAGAGCTCTTCGGAGGAACAATGGGGCAAAGCTGCAGTACCTGGACCCGGTGTTGGGCTAGTTGATGGTACTGGGTTGGAGAAGGGTGAAGAGCCACGCAACAGTGCTGGTACCGACACCATCGTTGATGGTGCCAGGTTTGATATGGTGGTACCAGGTTTGGCAGCAGTACCGCAAGGGGTGGTACTGTGACCAGCGGTGCCAAAGGGAACGGCGCCGCTTTGGTCCACTTCTTCGTCTTCTGCACCGAAGCCAGGCTGGAATGTCCTTGATGGGTCAGCGAGGATGCCTGTGCCGGTGCCCTGCTCGAGATGGCTGAGAGGCTACCCGGTGACCAGTGAGGTCAGTGCCAAGGCAGTACCACAGCGGGCCGAGATTTCAAGCCTGGTACCGGTGATCGGCAGGGATCTTGAGCCTGGGCCAATCGAGGGTCTGGTGCGGCGCTGGTGGCACGGCCACCTTCAACCGGAGCGGCTCTGCTCCCCGAAATCGAGAGGAGATGGCACTCTCTTTCCAGCCGAGTACTTCGCTTGAAGGATCAGCAAATGGAGCACTCCACCACGAGGTGGGACTCACCCAGGCAAGCAAGACATTTCTCGTGTGGGTTGTCCATTGGAAAAGCCTTGCAGCATCCTAAGCAAGGCTTGAAACCTGGCATTTCGAGTTTCGCATGAAAAGCAGGAGCTTGCGTTTAGAAAGGTAACACTGATCCGAACTGACGCTGATGGTGAAAAAGGGAACTGGGAGGGTCAGGGTCATGGTCACCTATATAGCCACGGTCACAGCATGCAGGGGGCATTGGCCCTGCCCCCTGACCTGACAGGCTAACGCTAAAGACTTTCCGAGCTACCGTGCACTGCGGCACGTAGACACCTGTAACTGAATGATGTGAGCAGTGCTCGAAGGAGAAGTAATTCTTCCACTCTGGTCCATGCTGATTAGGCCTCAGCAGGAGTTTTGTGTCCTGTTCTGGGCACCACGTTTCAAAGATGCAGACAAATTGGAGAAGTCCAGAGAAGAGCAACAAAAGTAGAAAGCATGTCCTATTAGAGAAGAATGAAAAAAACTGGGTTTGTTTAGTCTGGAGAAGAGAAGGAGGTGATGATAACGGTTTTCAAATACATAAAACTTGGTTACAAAACAGGACAAAATTGTTCTTATTAACCTCTGAGGACCAGACAAGAAGCAATGAGCTTGCTTCAGTTTCAGCAAAAGAGATTTTGGTTGGACATTAGGAAACACTTCCTAACTGCCAAGGTAGTTAAACACTGGAAAAAATTGCTTAGAGCGGTTGTGAAATCTCCATCTTTGGAGGTTTTAAAGAATAGGCTTGCCAAACACCTGTTAGGGATGGTGTAGAAATATAATATTTAGTTCTGCCCTGAATGGAGGGGACCAGAAGCCACTTGCAGTCTATTCCAGGCCTACGATTGTGTTTTGTATCTTAATTCACACAGTGACACAAGAGACAATCCAGATAATTACCCAGGCATTGTGCTGTTTGATTTAAAACCACTAAACATAAAGTTAATTTAAAAAGTTTAAGCCGGATTCAGTTTTTTATTATCTTTTAAATTTCGAGGACTATTTTCCAACCTTGCTGGGTGAGAAGAGCTTCCAGGAAATGAAAACATTTCTTTCAAACTCCCACAAATCCTTGAATCTCTATTCCTGTTAATGCCCATCAATCAACACAGGAAACAGGAAATGCAGCTGCATATTACTTTCTAAATACCAAGGGCAACAATTTGTGGCCAGAATTTGAGCCTTCCTCAGGGACAAGTACCCGCAGCTGATGTTTTCACTCAAATGAGAGGCACGCAAAGAAGTTGAAGGGAACTTTGTCCTTCATCTCTCACCCCAGGGAAGGCTCAGCTCAGGGCTGCTCCCTTCTCTGTCATAAGCAGACAGAATTATGCAGCATGCATAAGGAGTTGTTGAAGGGTATAATGTATTGTCCAGGCAAACATTACACCAGTGCATGGCTCACTCCCCCCAGTAAGAGCTTTAAAATGAATTTCTAGAACGAAAGGTGAACCCCAGCCCGCACCAGGGAGAGGGTGAAATGTAAGGACGTTCCCCATCACAGTCAGGGGAGGGGATGCAGAGAGAGCCAGGCAAAGCTGACCTTGCAGCTGCCTTAGGCTGACCCTGAGGCAGCAAAATTCTCCATTCTGTTCCCAGGCACTGTCATCCCTCACCTTGGAAAGAGCGCTCTCCGTGCTCATTTATCATCACCAATGTTTCTATTTGGGCTTCTTTGTTTGTACAGTTAAGCCCTGTTACATTTACACCAAGAAGAAGGACAAACTGTGATTTTATCCAATGTTAGATCATATCACTCCTTGCCACAACACTCACAGCATTAATAAGGAGAAAGGGAGACTCTGGAGAAATCCAATAACATAGCATGTGTGATAAGGGCCCTTTGGAAAGGAAGTGGAGCTTCACAAGGCAGAGTGTGCTCACCAGAACCCACCGCGCGCACACCTTGCCTTGTTTAGCAACCAATCAACTCCAGCTGCTGGCAGATCAAGGGAAGAAATCCCCACGGGCCTTGTCCAGTTCCCTGCAAGCAGGAAGCCCATATTAACTCCTTCCTTTTAGAGTCCAGAAGAGTATTTTCCTTTAATCCAACATGTCAGATACCTTAAATGTTTGACTCTTCATAGTAGCTTGGTAAGGTAAGGTCACCTCCACCTTCTCAACTTTTGGCAGCCAGGGTCCGTCCAACCATATACATGAACTAGATGGTTGCACAGGGTCCCAGGCTTTAAGGGGCACCAAATCAGATGGAAGTGAATTGTCTTCTTTATTTAAAAAAAATTAATATATTCATTCTAGACTTTCCTATTTTTTTTTCTATAGTGAATGGGGTAGGCACAAAGTCATAGCACACCTAGGGCACCAAAAACCCTTGGGTCACCCCTGGTGACAACCAGGTCTTCTGGGTTGGGGAATTTGGTGTTTTTTATGGAATAAGATTACTGTGGCAGCAGACATTCCCTAAAGTAAAGCAGTGTGTGAGAAAGGCAAGAGCAGAGTAACATCAAGGAAAGAGCAAATACAAGAACCAGAACCAAAATAAGCCCCTTAGCTGATACATCACAGAGTCCCACAAAAATACACATCCAGATCCTCTCGCAACAGCTACACTGCACCAAGAAATAGAACAGAGGCAGAGCTGTGCCAGTTGCTCCTCTTAATGAGAGAGGATCCCTGAAAGCAATATATTCCCTCAGCTGCCACATGAGGCTGCAAGGGCCTGGATGAAGAGTTAAACTTGAACACTTTTGGAGGAGCACGCTAAACTCACCCAACAAAAGGGATGCATGACTCCCTTTGGGCCACCTCTGGCAAGGACACACAGTGAGGAGGACGCAGCGGCTCCCCTGGTGCGGGCGGCACTTGTGTCCCTGCAGCCAGGTGGGGGGCTGGCTGCCAGCTGAACTCCTCCCTCCCCCCCCCACTGCTGCTGGAGTCCAGCACCACAGCCTACTTTTCAGATCGCTGCTTCAGTGTGTTGTGGTGGAGGCAACGGCAATGTGTGGGCCTCCAGCCATGGGCAGCAGCTGTAAGAATATGGGGAGAACCCTTATGGTAGCTAACCACCCCGCTGCCTCCTCCTCCCTGGGCTGCAAGGACACACAGAGATTTGGGCGAGCCCAGACCCTTTGTGCTCCTGGTGCACGTCCCTGTAAGACAACCACTGAACCTCCTGCGACGGTGCCAGCAACAGCCTTTATCTGCTCCCAGATTCATGACACACTGGCTCCCTGACCCAAATGCCAAAAGAGACTCATCCCTCCTAGGCATGGTAGGATCCTCCTAACAGCTCTGGTCCTCACCACACTGCCTGGCTGTGGAGAGCTCATGCAATGAAGGAAAAAATGCCACCCCTCCATTCTCAGGTCCGAAGGAATTCACCAGGGACGCACAATCCTCAATGCTACAGAAATGAACTGGTCCACGCAGCCTGGCAGCATGAGTGGCTCTTGGACACGGTCCCCTCAAACCTGATGACACATCTGCTGTGTGGTGAGGGCGTCCCTGCTTCTGAGAGTGGGATCAAGGTTATGGACCCATTTCACACAGGTGGAATCGGGCTCTCGAGAGGTTAGTGAGCTGCCTGAGATCCCACAGGAAACTCATGATACAGCCAGCAAGGCGCTCCAATTTCCTGGAGCTAAATCCTGTTTCATCCAGAACAGCATCACTGAAAGCAGCAAGTTGCTGACCTGCCCAGCTCTATTAGACCATGAGGAGAAAACATTTCTTAGAGGACAGTAGCAGTAGAGCCCTCTGCCTGCTGCAGATTGTTGCTGCTGTCCCAGCAGGTCAATGGTGTTTCAAGCTTAGTGGCCTAGCCGTTGGTCTATGTTCTTTCAAAGCAGTGCTGGCGCTAGGCAGTAAGCAGCCCTTGCATTGCAGGGGGGCGCCAGCATTTGAGGGGCACCAAAAGGGGACAGCGTCGTGGTTCTCCTGATGATATCACTCATCTGCGCTAGCGTTGCTGTGCTGCGGGGAAAAGGGGGGGACCACAATCCCCAGCACCAGCCCTGTTTCAAAGGCACCTATTCATTCCCTTGGGAGCTATGCACAGACATAGACCATGTTAGCCAAGAGCTGATGCTGGAGGATGTGGCATGATGCATTTTGAGGGTTGTGACCAATCGAGAAATGCAGCCCCCCACCTTGCGTGGCCAGTCTGGACTCACCTGCTCAAGCCCACCCTGGGCTATCAGCACAGCCCTGGGGCTTAAAGGGGTGACTGGCTAGCAACAGGCAGGTCTGCCCACCTAACAGAGAAATATGCATTGGTGTGTGTGTGCAGATGGAGAGAAGGCTGTGAAGGCCAGAACTAGCAGGTCTTTTCCACCGCTACTGGCCATAGTGCAAGCACATCACCCACTTCTCCAGTGGACTCTAATTTCCTTACTGATGTGACCTGAGGAGCTGAGAAGCCCTCCCCTCTGCCCACAGTGAGTTTGGAGCAAGTGCAGGGTGGTGTTCTAGGAAGGAGGAAGGGTTGCCCAGTTGTGTGTACCCTTCCCAAACGTCACATTCCTCTCCTTCCTGCCTGGCACTGACTCTGGGGCTGGAGGATTCAGTCACAGAAGCACAAATTCAGAGATCACCTGCCCTCTCATGGATCCCAACAGGTTGCATTGTTTTAAAAAGGAAGCATTAAACTTAGGATAGGAGAGACTCACCAATGGGCTTCCTTATTCTTTTTCTGCACAGCACCTTCCAAATCTGCACAGGAGCATGTCCTATGTCGTTGTCGGGGAGCGAGCAGAGCAGACTTGCTCTATGCTTTTCTGAGATGCTGTGTCACTGGCCGGGCAACCATGGAAGGCTCTGCCTGCTGACTCTGGCTTGGGACTCCCTCCTGAAAACAATCAGCATTTACGTTAACGGACCTTCAATCATCTTTCCTAGTTAGACACAATCAAGAGCCAGATTTGTCTTCTTTAGTTGAAATAAATACATAGTAATGCCACAGCCCTAAAGATTGTCCAAAGAAGGTTTGTTAATCGTACACACAAAGCTCTTTGAGGTCCTGCATTACATGAATTTTTAAAGGTCCATCACTGGCCTAGCTGCAGGTTTTCCTCAGCACTGATGGATTTTTATAGAAACAGCTGCCTCAGAGTAACTCAGACCTTTTCAAGGAGAGCATTCGTCCTGGCAATACGCAGGCCAAAATGGATTTCCTGGCACAATTTTATAAATTGCTCCTGTGTTAGCATTTCATACCAGGGCCTTCATTTCCCAGGTCAGTCCTTGTCACCCACTGATAGCTCAGGATGAAAGGAAGAAGGTGACTGAGGACACTTGGCTTCTACTTATCTGTGAACAAGACAAGCAGGAGCTTTTGCAGCAGTGTGCACCGTGGCATTTCTCCTTTGTTTGTGAAGACCCATCCAGAAAAACACATTGAGCTTTCAGTACTCTCCTCTCCACAGCCTTCTGGGATCACTTTAAACTAGGTCCACATTGATCTGTAACAAGGCAGGACTTTGCATTGGCAGAACCATCTCCATGTACCTGCCTGTGTCACTGGTTTGTTCCTGTTATCTGCCTGGCTGACTCCTGGATGCTTTATGTGCAAACTGATCACAGCAAGAGCCCAAGTGGTGTGGAATATGTCCACGTCACACATCAGCTGTGCAGATGGGGCGTTCTTGTGCACACATGTGCACAGGACTGCAGAAGAACACCTTCTGGGGCTGCTCAATGGTTAAGCTTTTGTGGAAGCATCAAAGTACTGGCCAGCGCCCAAAGCCATACATAGCATTTTAAAAGGGGCTTTTCTGACATAAGACATTTGTCATTGTGGCACAACTTCCAGGAGAGTGGCATGGCCACAGCATCACACTGTCAGCATGTCTAGGGCTGTGCCATCTGAGCCAGAACATGGCATTCCAAGAAGGGGGAAGCCACCTCTCCCAATAGCTGGGCTCACATTTGGGAAAGAACAGCCTTTGTGCTAGCTGCAACCTGCCCTCAGGCCCAGGGCCATGACTACAGTGGGGTGAACGGGTCTTTGCTCGGGGTGCCCCAGAGTGGCTCCATTGAGCCGCTAGATTAAAGGGCATGTTCCATGTCACTGACTCCAGGTGCCACTCATTGTAAGGGGTGCATTCTGAGCAGAATGTGCCCCGGGCGCCGAAATGGGTAGTTACTGCTCTGCTCAGGCCCCTCTGTGCAGTTATCTCCACTCTGGACAAAACAAACCCAGTCGCGGAAAGGTGCGTGGGAAGAATCAAATGTCCAGAGAGCCACAAGTGCATGTCTGGTTGCACAAATATTTGTCTAGTTGTTTTTCTTTTTATGATCAGCTAAGATTTCCTTTGCATCTGCCAAGGAACTGTTTTCACAAATAAGTATGTAAATCCTCTGTAAATGTATGCTAATTACTGATTTTAATTACAATGTAAATAAGTAGTTACTGAATAATTTTAAAGTATTTACATGGGGAGGTGTGATTTAAAAGCTCACTTGTGGAAGTACAAAACAATAAATTTTACAGTAACGATCCCACAGCTTGCAATCTCTGGCCACATACAGTTTCCATGGGCTCTGCAAAGACAGCCATAGCCAAGCATTTCCCTGGGAACTGCTGTGTAATAACAAAATAATTACATGGTCAGTTTGATTGCTATGTGCAATATTGTCCTTACACTGAAACAAATGTCCAAACTGAGATTTTTGCAAGTATTAGTGAAAATTCATTCATCTGTTGCATGGCAAAGTTGTCATTGCAGCCTTGGGGAATTTCACCAATGGGAGAACTCTGCAGTGACAGGTTTTCAGAGCTGGAGAAAAATGTATTTTGGAGAAACAACAAACCAACCAACCCAGAAGAAACAGAGGAGAAAGAGACCACATTCCACCCTTTGTACCCACCATGAACAGGCAGGTAATCATGGCCACTGTCAGTCAGGGTGAGCTGCCCGCCCCAGTCCCCAAAATCCACCAGGCTACAAGGAGTCCCAATGCCACACAGTTGTCACTAGGCAACCTGCCAGCTCAGCACCTATGCCACACTCTCCTGGTGATGCCAGTCTGCTATTGAGAGTGGCTGCGACTGCCGGTCACACACCATTCTGTCTGCATAGCCATGTTGCAATAGCTCAGTTAAGATGCAATTCTGCGTTGCCAGCATGGGGCTGTCTGGCCCTGGTATCCCTCCTAAAGAGGGTGAGGGTTACTGGAGAAACAAACACCCTTTGAACCTAGGAATTCAGGGGCTCCTGCTACAGGGAATTTACCCAGTAATTAATGGGCTCCATTTCACCAAGGACCGGTGCACACGACAGCTTCTCCCCCACCTCCAGGCTGAAAACAGGTCCCATGGCATTCATGCACAGAACCAGACACTTGTTCTAATTCTGACCATTTCCTGTGAACACCAAACAGAGAGGGTAGGAAATGGCCCATCAAACGGTAAGCATATAAACAGTTAAAAAAATACCTCACAGGAAATATCATTTATTAATTTAATTCTGATAATATATTAAATGTTAGGACTGTGAAAACTAGTGTTAATGAACATTAAATGTGTTGGACAATTTAAATGGTGTGTATATATCACCTCCCATATTATTCGAATTGGCCCACTAGTAATATCCTTTTATCGATCCCTTGCATTTCTCCTTGGCTCTGTCCCTGTGGAAGTGGTCATGAAGGACACAGTAAGCATACGGCTATCAGAGACATAATCTTTTAGCACTTTAATAACACAGTCAGCAGCCATCACCTACCAGCTCTTAATAACTGTCTCCGTCAGCTCTTTAGAATTTGCACATTACAGAGTCCTTCTAAATCTTCCTTGAAAAGGCCACTCAATTAAAGAGCCCTACCTGTGCAACTCAGCCATGCTCTCTTCCTGCACCACTCCCTCCCCCTGCTTCTACAAGGCTGTATAAATAGTGCTTCCTGCCTCAAAATAGCAATTGTGTGGGCCATTTGGTGCTAGGAAGATAAGGAATCTATATATAGATTTTGTATTCCAGCTTGCAATATTCTGTGCTATGCCCATGTGCACCGCTTGCCTCTAAGTCTTGCTATTAATTATGTTTGTGCAATAATATAGATCTAACAGAACAGGTATGAAGGGAGGTTAGTTACCATGGACGGATTATGGCCTAGAACATTTTTCACTACAACGTCCCCTCTATAATATATGCTTAAACCATATCACTTGTGTGCCTGACACAGGGCTATGACTAAGAGAAGTAAGATCCTGCTAAGGTGAAAACGTGGCTTAGTGTGAAGTGAATATTCCAGACTCAGATTTCATAAACTTAATTTTACACATATGGACACGTGCCTGTGGCTGACATTTTCTAACTTGGGTTGGGTGACAGAAGCTAGACCCAGCAAAAGGGGTGTCATTTTCTGAGAGGCTGAACCCTCACTGCCACCGCGGTATGTATGCAATTTGTGTGGGTGATAAAAAGCTGTATTAAGTGATGCTATTTAAATTGCAATATCAAGTGCTAAGCAATGCCAGAGTTAAGACTGTTTGTGCAGCCTTAATTCGGTGATCTTGAGTGACATGGTGACATTATATATTTTCCACAAGACCACCACTGCTTCGCTCAGGGCAAAGGATGCACAGTGCTCAGTGACTGTATAGTTGCTCAATGTTTCTTTTTACCCTCGACATTCAACGTGTGACCCCATGTCTTATTTACCACATGTGGTGCAAACCCGACACTGCAGAATTATTCACTTCCTCGCTGAGAAAGACATGGCGGGTGAGCTTTCAAGCATCACAAAGCTCTTCTGCCAGTCTCTGAAGAAGGAGCAGAACAGCTCTGTGAAGCTCAGAAGATTGTTTTTTCTGCAGCTGAAAGGGGATTCATCTCACCCAGCTTTTCCCCCATATCCTGCACCCCACGTGGCTACAACAACATGGAAAATAATTTCCTTGTTGGCTTTACCACTGGGATATCTGAGTACCTCACAAACATTAGTGACTTCCTCTTCACAACATCCCTGTAAGGCAGAGTGCTGCTACTATATGCTCATGTTACAGATGGGGAGCTGAGGCATAGCAAAATGAAGACTGCCATTGCCAAGTATTCACTGATTTTAAGTATCCAGCCCCAGCTACCTAGGGCTAATTCCTGAAAGCACTTAGTGTTTTTAAGATCCAAAGGAGTAGCCATGTTAGTCTAGTTCAGTAAAATAAACAAACAAACAATGAGTCCTGTGGCACTTAAAGACTAACAATACCTTTATAAATAAATAAATTATATATATGTTAGTTTACAACCCAGTCAGTGGGTGATAAAAACATTAAGAGAAACAAACAAGGAGTCCTGTGGCACTTAAAGAATAACAAACACATTTATAAATAAATAAATAAATAAATAAATAGACTAACAAAATTTATTTAAGTGCCACAGGACTCCTTGTTTGTTTGTCTTAGTGTTTTTATCTCCCACTGACAGGGTTTTAGCAACTCCTGGAAACCTGGTCTAGGGTAGGGTTACCAGACTTCAGGCAAAAGGAGAACATGTCCTTTTTTTCTTCGTGTTCTCCCTCCAGCAGGCATTCTAAAAATACATGATTTTGTCTGGCTTTTTACTTACATGGGTTAAAGGATGCTGGAACACCCTATTTTTAGGGGGAAGTGTTCCAGGGCCCCCTAAAAACAGATGACTATTACATTAATACTACATTTTCTCCCTCCACTGTCCTCCTTTCTATGCCTTGGTATCCAGTAACCCTAGCCTAGGGTCATGAGTTGGGCACTTAGAAAATGAGGAACAAATGAAGAGGGAGCACCTGTAGGAAGGCTGGCTTAAATTCTTAACTTTCTTCACTACATTGTAATATAACAACCTAAGATTCCAAAGTTTATTAGAAACATAAACTGGAAAAAAAAAAAAAAACCCAGCAAGCTGAAGGAGTAGCCTCGGGCTGGCTTATGGTCAGTTAAGTCTGTGGGCAGAAGCACCAAACTAGTCTACTCAGTCTCTTCTGCAGATATGCAAAGGTGGATTTTTCTGAACCATAAAACTCACTCCAGTTTGGTAGATTTTCACAGGCTCAGCAAAAGTACCTGCTGACAAAGAGGGGACCCTTCTGCCGAATTTCAAGTCCCTGCTCCAGAGCTGTTGAAATAAATGGTGGTAAGACTTTTATTTTTTTACATTGGCTAAACACAGTTTTCTTTCATCTTGTTCTCAGAAATGGTTGAATCATTTTTACTGAAACGTCTCAAATTCTGTTTAAGGCAGACAACTGGAATGGAAAATTTGAGCCTCAGCAGCCAAAGGTTTGCAAATTCATAAGTAGCTGAAAACAGGATTTTATAACAGAAAGTGTTCACAACCTTAATTATGAATGTATTTGCCAGCCCCACCTATATATGATTCTGCTTGTTTACAAATATCCATGTGGAGTGATTATTTTATTTATGTGACTGTATACCTGACTAGATACAATATAAATGCAGACATACACAAAATCTAAGCAGTGCCCGTTTTTGAGGAAAAGAAGAAAGGAACATTTATTTTCATCCCATTCTGTAAGTTTCCCCATCTTCAAAGCATCTGACGAACTAGGACTTTTCTCCCACAAAAGCTCATGCGATAAATAAAGCTGTTAGTCTTTAAGTGCTAAAGAACTCATTGCTTCTTTTGTTGAACTAGACTAACATGGCTGCCTGTTTGGAACTTGGCAAGAGGCAAGGTACCATTTTTGAGCGAATTTTCTAAAACAAGTCTAAGGAAGAGGAAATTTAACTAGACAGTAGAATATTATCCAGCTGAAGGGACGATGATCTCAGTCTCCCCCATTCTTCTATCCTTTGGGGGCAGTGTTTTGCAGCTATTCCTTGAAAGACTGGCCAGTATTTTTAATTATACTTTTCCTAAATATTTGTTTTATAAAGAATGTGCTAAATTCACCTGTTTATTGTTTGAGATTCACAACCAACATTTCAGAGTACATTTAACATAGAGTGGTTACACTTTAAATGGTTTAGTAAGTTAATATAATGCATAAAAGTAAATAGGAAAATCAAAGCTTTTGTTAATATTTTGCCACTTTTACACATTTTAAAATTCATAGCAGCTTTACTGGCCCGACAGCAGCAGCGTGAGCCCCAGTTTGGTGTGCATAACTGAAAACACTGAAGAGAACTAACGATCTGTGGACAGAGAGGTTATGAATGAAATGGGTTCTGAGCACTACAGAACACTGGAAATCAGGCAAATCTGGCATCTGATCATCGCTAGGAAACAGGGCCATAACCATGGCAGGGTAAAGGAGGCTTTGCCCTGGGTGCACCAGAGCAGCTCCATTGAGCCGCTCCATTAAAGGGTGCATTCCTCACAGTGCACCCCAGGTGCTGTTCATTGTAAGGGGCATGTTCTGATTGGAACGCGCCCCGGGCACCGTAAACAACAGTTACGGCTCTGCTGGGAAATGTAAAACCTTCCTTTTTGAAAAAAAGCATTTTTCCATAAGCAAGTTCTAAAGGGGCAGCCATGTCAGTCTAGTTCAGCAAAACGAACAAGGAGTCCTGTGGCACAAATCTGTTAGTCTTTAAAAGTGCCACAGAACTTCCTTCTTGTTTTCCTATAAGAATGGCACTTTCCATATTCACATCTCCTTCTACCAATAAACCTGACCAATCAAAACTCCCCAACAGAGCTCTGATGACCTCAGCCCAGGACGTGTGTCCCGACAGGTTCAGATCAATGGTGTCACTAAGATGGAGGCTGTTGCTGTTCTGTAGTACAGCACAGCATCACATGCAAATGCACGGAAGGGTCCCGAGGAATTGTTCAGCCTTTAGATCCCAGCCTTTGGTCAGGGTGTGGATGGAGTGCATAGCTTGGGATACGGTCTTTACAGCTTTGTGGCTTCAGGGGTGGCTCTGCAGGACCTTCTAAAGAAGGTGTGAGTGAGCACTGCCTGCAGCAGCCCCAAGTGCTGGGCAAGGCTTGTGAGAGAAGGCCTGGGTCAGGCAAAGGAAAAGAGATGCACGGACCAGATGAAGAGGAGTCTGGGCATGTTAGGAAGGAAAGTGTGGTGTCCAGAAAAACAAGTAGAGAAGGAAGGAAGGAAGGCCTGGCTAGACTGGAGGAAGCTCTATTGTTCAGGAAGCTAGCTCAGATGGAAATGGTGATTCTCAGGTTTCTTTGGGTTTTATACAAGGAAATGGCAGGGTTGGAGGTTTGGCTCTGAGCAAGAGGAGAGTGGCCGACCTTCCTGTCCTGTTCTCTGTCAATGTTTTGTTGAGAGGTTCAAGAAGTCATGTTTCTGAATGGTACAGAAAGGCCAGGAGGCTGAGCACTTGTCTCTAGTCCCAGACTAGCAGCTGCCTGCCTCACAGAATTAGAGGGGCCCCCAGGATGAGTTCTGGAAGGACCACTGCCTGTGCAGTCTGGTAAGTGCACTGAGCTGTAATGGTTATTTCTGGGAGATGCCCTGGAATGAATCTTCCTCTGCCCCATGCATCAGCAATTCTCAGCAGCCCACTGAAACTTGAAATATAGCTCTTAAAGAAGAGACCCAGAGTGGTGATGCATGATTTGCCTGAATCTGGATGATAGCTCAGCCCCCATGATGTTATCCAGGCTTTAGAGTTTGTCTCCCAAGGCTGCCACGAGGCCAATAATGATGGCAGCTGCTGTCTTTCTAATAAAACTGGATTTGCATTTTTGTGCTGTTACCCTGAATTTTTGAAGATTCCAAGATACCCAGTAACTGTTTAAACTATTTCCTGACATGCTGCACAGAAAACTGACTGGATGACATTGTTCCCTTTATGTACCCTGAGACATTTCTCTTGCAGCGCAGTTCTCCAGTGCAGACTATGGGACTCTCACCCCTCTGCTGTTTCATTTAGTCTCAAGGTTTTTCATGGTGTACTCTGGCAACGTAATTGCTTTATCAGGCTGTCCCCCAAGACCCAGTATCGAGGTACCAAACTGCAATCTATAACCCTGTTATAAAATTCAGATCCTTATGATTGCATCAGGCCTGTGTCTTGGGCAGAAATGGAATTTTTGATCGCATTAGCCTTGTTGTCAGTTTGCAATCTTACATTTCCTCTGGCCAAAGAGAAAAAAAATACAATCAGAATAATATGCAGGCAAATAAAAGTGAATAACTAACCTACAAAGTATCAAACGTAGCCTATGCAAATCCACCCAAAACAGTCACAAGATTCCCCCTGAAGAAAAACAATCATGCTAACACTAGCAATTAAGGAGGTGTATTTCCTGCTGTGGAATGCAAAAAGATTCACAATGAAACAGAAAAGCCAGAGAAATAAGAAACTACATTTTCTTTGTGACTTTCTAAACCACACAGTGTTAACAGCCACACGGAAAATCTTCCTCATTAACACCTGGGGCTCAGGGGAAATGCTGCCGACGAACGCCTTATTGCATATAACCCCAAACCCTTTAGGACCTTGAGATGCTCAGACGAACTGGAGTAATGACCTGGAAATAGTCCTCTGGGCCTGCTGCAATAATGATGTGGCTGGCTGTATTTTTTTAATATGTGGAAAGAGATTAAAGAAAATAACAGCCCTGCTTGGCTCGCTCATTATTACTGAAGTGAAGTGACCACTCAGAAATAATGACAGAAACCTTATTCACCAGTAACTGGCACCAAAATGGTGCTACAATGATTTCAAACGCCACCTGCCCACAGGCAGCAAAAAACATGCAAATGCTTTGTGATATGGATGGAATATAACAAAAACTAAATATGCAAAACATTCTGATATGAGGTAATCCATAGAGTATTTATTACTTCATTTTCTTCCACTGAATCCATTGTGCATTGTTCTGGCAGCACATTTTTAATTACTCTTCATTTAAATCGTCCACTGCTCAGATTGGTTTGACATTGGTACATTTAAAAAAACAACAGCAACAATTGCCCTTCTCTTCCATTTCTGTGCTCCCTGCACCAAGACTGAGGGTACCTCCACTGGCCCAGTTCCTCAGCTGATAGAAATCAGTCTGACTTTAGTGCAGCTATGCAGATCTCAGCCAGCCAGGGATTTGGCCCTGTCACTCTTTGATGCGCTACAATCAGTCTGAGGTGAACCATCCCAAGCTGCAGCCTGCAAAGGGGCTCTCTAGGAGTGACATGAGCATGACAGCCCGCCATACACTCACGCCACCAATCCTGACACAGCGCACACCTAGCGTGATATGTCAGGCCAGACTGCAGTGCAGGATCAGTCTGGTTCTACAACAAATGCTGCTGTGCACAGGTCTGCTGTGGTGAATTGCGCTGACTCTCCCATTTCCTTGTGAGTAATTCCCATTGCAAGGCCATGGAGCCTGTCCCAGCTCTGCTGGCAGCTTGGCGTAAGAGCTGACTGACTGAGGTCACTGTGCGGTTATTGCTGTACTTCAAGATGCATCACAATCCCTCCTTCTCCACTCTTGTCCTGGGGCACTAAAGGGAAGGAGCCTTGTATGTGAGCTGCACAATCCCGGAGCTGGCAGGATACGGTCCCCCACTGGATTGTCTCCATGCTACCTGGAATAAGGACAGGTCCTGCCATCTAAAATCAGAACCTCTCTGACTTTCAGGGTTCAGATCCCAACTCACCCCTAGAGTGCTGGGTCTGGGCTGGATCTGTAAGCAGAAGGGGCTTTTTTTCTTCTCTAGCTTAGATTTGCCCCAAAAGGAGGGAAATCCTTGAAGCCCGGCTCTCAATTTCTCCATGCAATCAGAAGGTCCGTGGCCACGAATCCTCATTTCACTTTGTGAAGATTGCCAGCCCCACATGGGAATGAGCTGCAGAGAGGAGGGCCAGGTCCTATGTTTAATAATGCCCAGCATAAGGAAAGGAAAAGAAAGGAGAACAAAGCTGGTAACAAAATGCAGCCAGGCAGCTGCCCTGGAACAAGCAATCTGTGACTTCAAAACCATGGCTTTGAGTTTAAATCCTTTTTTTGGTCACATCTTAGAAAGACGGCAAAGGTGAAAAAGACTTGTGTGTTGCCTATTTACCATTGTCTCCCCTGGACACGGCAACAGAAGCAACATGCAACAACAAGATTCAGCCAGTAGAAAGTGAGAGTCTGGGGTGAAAGAGTCCAGCCTTCTTCAGTCAAATCATCAGCAGTCTGCCCTTGACGCCTGCTAGCTGCCATCTTGCTCACTGAATGTAGAGTCAAAATAATGCAAATCAGCTTCCCAAATGCGACTCCTTCAGACAGCAGAATCCCTCAGTGTGTCCCGGTGGCACAACCTCATTACAAACAAAAGTCTCCCTCCCTGCTCATTCAAAGCCCAAGGAACAAAGAGGCCCCCCAGAGAGCGCTGTGCCAAGATCCCCTCTGGGTAGCTTTTTCACTCTTTGCTTGATGCTGGGCAAGGGTTAAGGAATATAACAACTACACTTGGCTCATTCATTACTAACTGATGCAAAAATGACCATTAAGGAATCGTGACAGAGACCCTGCTCATTTGTAGCTGAGACGAAGCACAGCTGCCTGGGGCTGCCTAATGAAATCTAAAACCATCACACTGCTGTGTCAGATGGGTGGAACGCACTTGCTGAGCACGCTAATAAAACATAACAGCCCAAATATTCTGCCCCGTCTTTGAGAAGAAATGTGTGCGCCATCCCGGAAGCCCCCTACTAATGCTTCCTGCCTGCCACCCTTCCTCAGCACTCTGAGGACATCATACCACTGCCCTCTCAAGTCAAAAGTCTCTCCTACTCATGCAGAAAAGGGCATTATCTTGGGGCAGAAGGTCGGAGAGGCCCTGTTCTCTGGCTCTGCCCCGTACTTTTGGCTGCTGAGCTCCCCGTCCTTGGACTCTCGCAATACTCAGGGAAATGCTAGTACACCCAAAAAATTCCTCTCTCCAAGACAGAATATGGTGACGCATATGAGTAAATGTCTTCCTGCCTTACATAGGATGAGCCCCTGACCCAAGTGTGGCCCTGGACTGAGTGGGCCATGGCATAAGAGCGGTCGTTATGGACTGGAGATGCCAAGAGTCCTTAGCTGATGTTGATGGGCTAGGACGCAAACAAGAGCAGCTGTTTTGCTGGCAGAAGTACTTTGAGACCCTCCAGTGAAAGGCGCTGTGTAGTGGGAATGTGATTTACAAACCCTAATGACCATGTCATTCCCGTAGCGCTCCCCCACACAGATGGGAGCTGAGAACTGGCCACAGGCATGAGGGCAGCAGGGCTGACAAAGCCCATCCTTAACCAAAGGCTTCAATCTGCACAAAAGCCTGAATGAGTCCATTGCACCTCAAGCCAGGCATCTCACTCTAAGTATGTCACCACTGTCCTCCCCTGGTGTGCGCACATGCGGGGCAGGCTGTCCACAGGCGCACCAACCCACAATGGCTGCAACCCAGACAGCATCAAAGCCTGGATAATGCAGACAGCTATTGCAAAGTTTCTTTGAGTACAAGGAGCAGTCGGGGCTGCCTAAAGTCTGTTCCCCCCAATGGCAAATTTGCTCCGCCCCAGGGACTCACCCTGCCCCACCCTTCTGCACTTGTCCTGGCTGGTAAGACGCATCCCAGCCGCCCAACCTCAGAACAAAGTGAATCCTCTGCCTGCACCAAATTCCTCCTCCTGTGCTTCCTCCTCCCAACAGAAGCAAACTCCTCTCCTGTTTGCTTCTTCCTGGGGCTCTTCTGTGGGCTTGTGGACAACCTGTGCCACATCTGGCTGAGGCCTTTGTAAACAGCTGGCCTGTTTCACGTTAGCTGCTCCCTTAAAGCAGTAAATCCTACTCATAAAAAGTCTGGGCCACAAAGGGTCCTTGAAAGGCCACTGGGTCACCACAGCTCAAAACTGTCTCTGTGTTTCTGAACAACCACAGCACTGCCAAATCCCTTTCACCCAGTGTCTGCAGTTCTTCTCACACAGGCTTCCTGACTGATGACCCTGTCAGGCATGGGAAGGCCATACCTGCTGTAGCTCATTTGCTCAGTTGGCTCTGTGTGCCTCGTGACACATGCCATGCTGCCACCCATGCCACCTCACAGCTCCTCTATCGCTGTGGAGCCTGTACCCAGCTGCAGTCCACACAGTGCTCTGCTCTGCTCTGCATTCATGCCTGTGACCTGTCACAGGGCACCGGACTGCTCTCTGATGGGGGAAACAAGATGAGAGAGATGTCTGTCAAGGAGCCACGTGTTTGTGGCTCAGCACGTTAGAAGATGTTTCTGCTTAACGGCATTCTGATGACAGGGCCCTCATCTTGCCCTTATAAAATTGGGAGATTTGGCCATCCTACATGTGGCCAACAGAGATGCAGCAGAAGAAAAAATGTGGAAGTTGGGGGCACTTTTGAAGGGAGAACAGGAGGCCTTTCCAAAGTGACCAGATGGACTTATTGTATATAGATAGTTCCAGTATCTGAGACTTTATTTGATACAGGCACCTGTTACCCCCCACCCCCTCCCAATTTCTCACACTTGCACTCTGGGCATGCTAGGCCCTTCTCAGATTCTTCCAGAGCACCTAGCACATTTATAGGCCCATTTGCCTTTCCTGGTAACCGAAATTGAGCCTGTGGGAATCGCTGACCTCCTGGCAAACCAGCATTTTTAGTGATGTCCAGCCTACTGTTCAAGGACAGGAGCTCATACTAGGAGGCAGTGGTCACAGAAATTCCATCACCAGAGGAAGGTGGACAGCTTCTGTCTTGGTCAGTCACAACAAATCTTCATCTTGGCAAGCAGTTAAGTAGATGACCCTTGTGGCCCCTTCTAGCCCTGTGGTTTTGTGACTCCTACGCACTGCTTCAGCAGCTGGATGTGCAACCTCAGCTTTGGCGTATATCCATAAGCATCAGGTGCCTAATTACTAGAGCCGGTGGGTCAAAACATGAGAAACAATTGTAGAAACCTTTTGGAGCTATTTCCATTTCTTAGAGCTCAAAGAGTTTCCTTTTGTTTCAAATTGTGCCATTACACAATTTTTTTTAAATAGTGAGATTTTGGGAGGGGAAATATTTACCTAAACTTGAAACCAAACAAAAATTTCAATTTGAAATTAAACAAAATGATGTGTTTCATAACTTTCATGGAAAAATAGTCAGAAGCACTTTTTCCACCACAAAAAAAATGCTTTTTTGTTGAAGCTTCATTTTTTTGGCAAGAAAATTCTTGTCAAAATTTTTAACTAATTCTGCTATATAACCCTTTGTCCTAGCACGCTGCAGTGAGTGCATCTGCAAAAAGCACACAGAGACTATTTTAGATTTCCCTGCATAAAGATCTACCTCTAACTGACCCAAACAACGACAGACATTTCCGCCATTTCTCATGGTGGTTTATTCCATATTCTTATACGTTTATTGCTATAAAATGTTTTTTGATATTAGCCTATGTTTTCATTTGACTCCGTCCACCAGCCAGGCCTAGTTCAGAGCTTTGGATTTCCCCAAGAAATTATTCCTCAACCATTACATTATGCTTTCAAACCCCTAAGGGCTTCCCACTGAGTTCTGTGGCCAAAGTAGTACTGATCAGTTAACCCAATTCCCAAGACTATGCACTAATCCTGCATGTCATAGGACTGGCTTCGATTTCCCAGCATGTTTTTTTGCAACCTCTATAAGTAGGTACATTTTACTTTCTGAGTGACAAGAAACCTTTCAAAATCTTAGGTGGTGACCCAAAGTGGCCCTACTGCCATGACTGGGAAGATTTCCAGAGAGGAGATGGGTCTCTTCCTTGCCCTTCTCGCAGGCCAAGGGCTTGACCAGTAACCCAAACAGCCATGTTCCCTGGCAATAAATCACATATCCTTCACCACGTGAAGCATCTCTGGACAGTCGTGCTTGGAAAGACCAGGAGTCACTGCACACATTCAGGAATACTGCATCAGGGCAAGCAAACCCAGATATCCTATCACTTTCCCATTTGGATACCACTCCTCCTAGAGAAAGCACACAGTGGGCAAAGTGCACATACCTCATGGGGGCCTATGCAAGACTAGGTCATTTTCCCCTTCCCTTGTACTCTCTTGGAAGCTAGGTGCTCTGGAAGAATCTCAGAAGGGCCTAGCATGCCCAGATTACAAGTGTGAGAAATTGGGAGGGGGTGGGGGGTAACAGGTGCCTGTATCAAATAAAGTCTCAGATACTGGAACTATCTATATACAATAAGTCCATCTGGTCACTTTGGAAAGGCCTCCTGTTCTCCCTTCAAAAGTGCCCCCAACTTCCACATTTTTTCTTCTGCTGCATCTCTGTTGGCCACATGTAGGATGGCCAAATCTCCCAATTTTATAAGGGCAATCCAATATTTGGTGCTTTGTCTTATAGAGGAGCCTGTTACCCCCCGCCCCATCCTAATTTTTCACACCTATCTGTCACTATAGCTGTATGGCTTATGGGTTGTGTGGCAAATCATGGTCCAGAAACGTGGCCCTGTGGTTTGCCCTTTAACACACTAGGAAGCAAGATACCAGTCTGGATGGACCTCTGGGGAGGAGACCAGCCAAGAGGAACCTCTGTATTTCCTGGCACAGTGGAAGAGGGAGGCAGGGTGCTGATCTAGCTGGGCCATTGTTCTGTCCCGCTACAGGGCAGCTCCTAACATGCTGACATCCTAGACCTTCACAGCTATAACTTGACTGGTGTCAGCCTCCCCTGTCCCAAGAGCTGCAAGAAAGTTCTAGTGGCCCTGAACTCTCCCTGTGGATGACATTTTCCTAGCATAGCCAAGGCCCTCCCAAAGAAAACTGTCACTAAAAGCCCTTTCATGCCACCCACAAACAACAGTCAAATGCAGCTTCAGCACATTCTGCCCTCACTGCTGCTGGGCTGTGGCATGGAGCCATTAGGGGTGGAAGGCTGCCTGGAAGGCATGGGGTACCCCAGGGGTTGTGGTACTTGGGGGATTAAAGGGAGCAGTGAATGGAGCCAGGCTCAAATCATATCAGAACAAGGCCATGGACTGTCCACAGCCCTTCTTTTTTCACCTACAGATGAATCCTGCACGGGCCAAGCAGGGGCCTGACATACCCATGGCTCTGATAAACAATTGCCCACCATTGGCAGGAGCTCTTCTGTCAAGCAACATAAGAACTCCTGGCTGAATACATTCCACATGGCTCCTATGTGCTGTTCTCCCAGCTGCATTACCCTCCCACCAGGGCCGGCGCTATGCAGTAAGCAGCCCCTGTGTTGCAAGGGGGCACCGGCATTTTGAGGGGTGTTAAAAGGGACAGCGCCGTGGCGCTCCCCTGATGACGTCACTCACCTGTGCTGGTGTCGCTCTGTTGCGGGGGGGCACGATCCCCAGCACCGGCCCTGCCACCCACACACAGGTCCAGCTGAACTGAATATGGAAGAGTTTTAAATCTGCACCAGGTACCGCGAGAGCCCATGTATGCCCTGCTCTGTCCAGCTCCTCAGCATGGCTGCAGACCCCCCAGTCTCTTCCTGCAGCAGTGACCTTCCTGGCTTTGTTTCAGCCTAGCAGCACGGACAGGAGCAAAGCACAGCCACGTCTGCAGGCAGAGCATCAGCTAGCATTTCTCCAGGTGCCACACCAAACAGAACTGCGATATGCTCAGCAAACACTGAACTTTATTAGTTTAATTTAATTAAACTTTATTAACCTTTTATTAAAAATAAATCCTCATTAAAATTCTCATTCTTGTCTTCTACAAAGACATCGCCACCATCTCATTTCTCATTTCAATATCACCCAAAGAGAGTCAATTTTTGAGTGCCTTGGTTCTTGATAAATTGTAATATTAATTTAGCTGTGGCCCAGAGACTTGGAAAGGGAGATGAAATGAAATCCAAACACAAGTCTTAGTGCTGCACCTCAGAATTAAAACTTAACAAATCTGTACCTAAGCCCAGGTTGTAAGGATGCACGCTACGGCTGCTGGCTCTGGGAGGCAGCCCAGAAAATAGCACGGGGCTTCATGCCACTGTGTCAAAGGAAGAAAGATCAGCTTGCCTTGAACACACAGTGCTCAGCCCTCACCATTCCTTGCATCCCTACACAGCTTCTGGGCCCATTCTCGCTCCCTGGCACGGCACACATGCAGGGCTTTATACCCTATCATAGGCCAAACTCCAGTTGTTTTGAACTTTCCTCTCTTCAGACCTCTGCACATCCTGCCACACATCCCAGGGGTCAGCGTAGCCTTCTGCCAGCACATGGGAGAGTCAGTGCCATCACCGCTGCAGTGGAAAGCAGAGGGGGAGCTGTGTAGGAGCCACGCAACAGCCTGGCCCCTGTTCACTTGATTATTGCTCCTCTGTGAATACTAGCAAGTGGGATTCCAAGCTGGAGATGGAAAGAGGGAGCAAGGGGTCGCAGGTCAAATGGCCTGAGCCCTGATGAATATGTAGGAGTGCAGAGGAAGTGCAAGAAGGGGCAAGTAATGACGAAGGTCACTGGGATCTGTCAGAGAGAATGAAACTGGGTTGAGTAGTGACAGAATTAGTCGGAAAAGGCACAGAGAAGGGCCACCTGTGGCCAAGGGGAGAAAGCAGGCGAGCAGCTGTATAAAGCTATAGCTCTCAAGTGCAGGGGGTTCCTCCTGGGCTCTGCCATCCCTTTCCTCTGCTGAAGCCTCATTTCGTGATATGACATCTTTCCAAAAGAAACTTTGGTTCAGCCAGGAATTCCTCATTTCAACCTCTGCTGAATAGGACTGGCCACACTGGATTAGATCCCAGGCCCCCTAGCCTAGCATCCTGCCTCCAATGCCAGATGCATCAGAGGAAGGAGCAAGAAGCCACTGTAGGCAGATGGTAATCTGCCTACATACACACACATTGGGTCTCCTCCTGGTCTCCTATTTAGTGTGGTTGGCTTAACCCCTGAAGCATGAGGTTCACTGTCCCTGCTCAATGATTTGCTGTAGTCTTTTATCCATATAAATACTCAGCTTTATTGTATCAAGTTAAATTCTTGGCCTCAGGGATTTCCTGGAGCAGTGAGTTCTTCAGGTTAATTACCCAACATGTGAAAAGCTATTTCCCTGTATTGGCTTTAATTTCTCGCCATTTAATTCCATTGACTGTCCCCTTATTGTTGTACAACAAAAAGGGAAAAGAGGAGGTGTGTCTTCTCTAGACTGGCTGTTATTTTATAGACTTTTACTTTTCTTATTCTAAGGTAATGCCGCCAGTCTTTCCATCTTTCCCGTGCACAGACTCGTCCTCACACCCTTCTTCTACCTCCTCCACCCGCTTCTGCAATATCCTTGTGAAGATGGGTTTACCAGCACTGCCTAGATGATGCTGCAGCAGAGAGCATTCTGGCCACCAACACCCACAGCCCTTCCAAATGTCTAAATGCAGCACAGAAGCATTTGGCTATGCTTGTTGCACATGCCCATCAAAGCACACTTGTGCCTGGGGTCTAGGGACCACTCCAGATCCAGACTGTGGCTTGGGAAGTGACTGCTAATGCTGATGGGGAAATGGAGTTGTACTTGACAGTGAAGTCCTCTTGCGACAGACCAGGAAGCACATGTCCCCACACGTCCTGCTCATGAGGATGTTTCCAGTTCAACAAAGCATTCAAACAAGTGTCTAACTGTAATCTTGTGCTTATGCTCCCTTGCCTCTAAAGGGAACTGCTGGGTGTGCAACACTTGAAAATCAGGACACTTATTTAGACACCTAAACATGGGCTTAGAAAGTCCAACGTCAGACCTGCTTCTTGAAAATCTTGACCCGTGTCTGTTTTCTTGTCCCAGCATTTCAGGTATTACTATATAAAGAAATAAAATGTGGTTCAATGTCCATAGAATGCCCTACAGAAATGCAGACTGTCAACCCCGAGTCCCATCTAACGAGTGCCTGTTCTGACGGTGTCTTGAAGCTCCCATGCCCATCAGACACTGCCCATACAGTTGGCCAGGAACACAAGATGGGGTTCTTCAAATCTTCACTCACCAAAGCCAAAGTGCACAGTGACAAGAAAGGAGCAGCACCTTCTCCTACAGATTCAGGGAAAGCTTGAACTGCAGTGAGCTCTACAGGCGGCTGCCTGCCAAGGCCCTTAGCTCTAGTTTGCTCCTGTAAGGCAGTGGGACAAACAAGGAACATGCCTCAAAGTAGCAGTTCTCAGCCGTTGTCGGGACACATTCCTGTGTTGCCACATAGCAGTAAGTGTGTCACAAAGAGGCTGGATTCAACCTGGGGAGGTGGGCTGGTCCTGTGGGGTCGTGACACGCCACCAAGTGCATCACAACCCACAAAGGGCTAAGAATCACTGCCCTAAGGGATAGAGCTGGCTGGGCACACAGCTTGACCTTACTCATTACAGACCAATGCCTGTGCACTGGCTATAAAGAGAAGATATGTTAATTGTAGCACATAAAATCTATGATTACTTCGGCTAATCTGTCAAGGCTGGGAAATATTGACTATTCTGCAATGAGACAACAATTTGCAGCTACATCTGTGGAGGCGAGGCAAACTGGGAGTGACTTCCTGGCCACTGCAAATATAACTGTTCTGGTACTTGAGTGAAAGGCTCCTACATAAATAACAGACTTTAAAGACACCACCAGAGAACTGCTGCACTGGGGAGGACTTCCCAGGGGATCAGAGAGATTTAGGGCTATGTTGTAGATTCCTGAATGTGCCATCAGAGATCAAAACAAATGAGGAGTCTGGTGGCACTTAAAAGATTAAATTTATTTATCTCATGAGCTTTCAGTCAAGTATCTGACGAAGTGGGATTTTTCTCCCACAAAAGCTAATGCAAAAAATAAATCTGTTAGTCTTTTAAGTGCCATCAGACTCCTTGTTTGTTTTACTGAACTAGACTAACACAGCTACTCCTTTGGATTTAGAGATCAAGATACTCAATCCTAAAAGACAGGTGTATTTTACGCCTTTGCTAAGAGACAGATGGAATATGGGTGAGTGGGTCCAGAGTTGTTAACTATAACCTTTAAATTGTCAGAAACCCCAAACCAGCAACAAGGAGAACGAGAGAGGCATGCTGAAGGCAGTATTGTAAAGGCTGAGATGCTTTCTCAAAATCCATCATCTCTTTGGAGAGCAGGTCTTGTTAGTAATCCTCAGAACAGCCTGTGTGTGTTCCTTCTGCTTCCACTTCCAGATAAAGCATGAATCACAAAGGTCCATGGGGATTGTCTATGCTTTACTTCAGACCAGTTCTTTCTTATTTCAGTCTGCTGTCATGGTCTCAGGTTCTAGATCAGCTCTTTGTGAGATGAGAGGTTGACAGAAAGGTATCTAAAATCCTTCATCCAATCAAGCTGGAATAAACCCAGCCTGCTGAAAGTTTATTTCATTGCACTGGCCACAGTATGTGTCCATCACTTGCACTGCTGTCCTGCCCCAGTTACTAAGATGAAGAGCTGCTGCATGTTGGTCAAGCTCACCAAATCATTACCTGCTCTATATTAAAGGCTTAATTGCATAAAGTGATTTCATGTTTATCTCTGTAGCATTAGCATCTCATCCACACTGTTGGGCCAGTAAACATGTGATATCATCTGTCATTATATGGACTTAAAATCAATTGCTCTCACTGCAGCCTCTTGTACAGAGAGGAGCACAATACGTTAATGAACTTGAGCCAGAATCTAAGTGACAAGATGAAACAGCATAAATAATATCACTTAAAATGTGTTACCTAATGGAGTGCCTCAAATAATAGAATTGTGGATTCCAAGTTGCTGAAACTCATGCCATGGGAACGTGTGCACTCGTCACCAAAATCAGTTATAAATTAATTTGATATAAGGTTGGACGTGGGTTGTGTAAGACCCTGATATCACTTTATTTATAGATATGTTCAATTATATCATCTATTTGGCTACGCAACTTGACTAAGCGAGAATTCAAGACCTGGGTCAACACATTTTTTTCTCCAGGCTTTATGTTAATTTCACTTAGACCCACGTAAACAGTTCTCTTGGCAACTTATTAGTCCCATTATTTCAGAATTTTCTTCAATGAACCATTTTTTTAGCTATCGAAACAGTTAGTTCCAGCTGACTTCAGTGATATAGACTTCAGACCAACTGAATGTATGAGCTTAACAAGATTAAACAGTCAAAGAGCTGTTCTTCCAGAATTCATATTTCTAAACAAACTGTTAAACTATTAATAATCTTTACGACCCAAGGTCAGTTACAGTCTCTTGATCCTTCCTGTATTGATTCATGGACAATGATTTAGAATTTGGTGGCCTTCAATGTTGTTTCACTCGTGCAACGGAAATCCTTAAGCTTTGTTGTTTACTTTTAAAAATCAGGGTGGCTGGAAGAGGGACGAGCCTTTCATCTCCCTTTAACCATCATGAAATCATTCCATGCCCTATGGCTGTCCAAAAGTGAAGGCTATCTGGGAGCGTGAACATTTATAGCTGGAGGTGGGTTATTTGCAGCATCAAAGCCAAACTGGATGACATTCTGTCAGGATAAACTAACCATTCAACCACGAGACCATGAGTACTGACCAGAAAGTAAACAAATTCCTTGCACCTACTATCTCATGCAGTTCACGCTGTGTTACGGTGAAGGCAGAAAAATGCAGTATTCAGTGGATGCTTTGATGCCATCATTAGAAATATTGTTTGGGTTTTTTTTCAAACAGGAATTCATCCCCTTGCCCTCCCACTCACATTTCCACACTAAGCAGCTGAAATGTGTTATGACCCTGTACCTCACAAGACAACAGTAAAGTCTGTAAAGCAGAGGCTCCGGATTGCATGGACCAGATAACACCTTGTGGAGCACACCAGGTATAGAACTGAACATTTCTGATATCAGTGGCACTTGGCAGAACATGGCTTCTAGCTGAATGTACTTAGCTATCTAAACATTCAGGAGTCACAAGGATATGCTCTTTTATTTACCACACCCAAAGCCGTTCAGACTGATTCTGCCCAGGTTTCTGAGACATCCAGCTCATGCTGAGGATGCTCAAGCTTTAACACAGCAATCAGCAAAGCCCCTTCCCTATAAGTAGTAAATGGCACTTATCCTTGCCCACACTGAGCGCCACACACTTGCAGTTTTGTGGCAGGTCCCAGATAACCCATAGCATTTGTAGGCATGACTTTTGGGTTAACCATTAGTGTGTGTGATTTTAGTTAATAGAACGTATCCTGCTTTGTTTCTCATGTTAGTATAGTGAACTGTGCATACATTATCAGAAGCACTAAAGCTTTTAATTCCTGTACATAGTCACATATTGCCCAAGATTTCACCAGCCTTTGAGGAAGCAGCTTAGATGTCAGTCTGTGATCTGCAACTACTCTTTTTTCCTCCTGCATGGGGATGAGCTTCTTGCCCAATGCTTCTTAAAGCCCCAGGGCTAGACGTTCCTTGCTCTCTCACAAGGTAGTAGCAACCAGCTGAGCCTTTCAGTCACCCTTCCGAATTACTGGACAAATTGCTCCAATAAAATTGCGCCTCTCCTGGTGGCGAGCAGCCACTGCCAGCACAGCAAGGTGGCAGAGGGAAAGGTGTACACAAAGGCACTGAGACAAAAGCCTACACTTAAAAGAAACGTCAAGGAATGTTTGGCATCCACACAGTATCTGGAGTTTTAAGGTCTCATCCAAAGGATTTCAGCATGGCTCTTCCACCAGACAATAAAGAGTGGGGGGTAGCCCCTGCTGAGACTCCTACCTGCTATTCCGAAGAGTTGCAGAATTGCAGACCTAGTTCTTAGGCCACCACTGCAGTGCACGGTTGGTACAGTCCAACTTTGAAAGAGAAGTTTTCCCTCTCTTCACCCAGTCTGGGAAACCTCACAGATGGAGGCGAAAGGAAAATGTCTGATGGAAGAAATGGAGAGGGGAAGGAATCAAACTACCAGCTCACTGTCACTGGCCTTTATCAGCAGACATGGGAACCAGTGAGCCACAGCCATGTCTTCGCCCAGCCATCAGAATTTTGCTAAAACTACACAGTGTTAATGGAAAGCTAGCAGAGGGAACAAACTGTGCCAATCCTGGCTAGTTCACAAGGAAAGACTAAGATACAGTCAAGAAAGTTTGGGCCTCAAAGTCAAATATTTTGCACCCTCAGTTCTCTGAAATGGGGAAACCTAAGGTGAAGCTGACCTTGGATCTTTCATTCTCCTTCCTAGTACCCATGTACATGGCCTGCCTGTATGCCCAGCCCATGCAAGGGCTCTCGATTACATTCACCAGTATGGGTTTCAGACCGCATGTCAGTAGGAATTTTGGATTCCCCAGCTTTGGCTGGGGCTAAAGGAATCCTCCGGGCTATTTGTAAAGCAGCTTTTCAGCCTAATGATTTGGTGGGTTTATTTGAATTATGATATAATGAAAATAAATGTTGCCAAAACTCTAGCTACAACTGGAAAGCCAGGTAAAGGATGCAGGAAAGATGCGGTAGGTAAGAGAGGGATTGGAGACCCTGGATCCCCTGACCATTAGATCACGGAGTCCAATTTGCTAGTACAAACAAAGAGGTGATCCCAGCAGAGGGTGTTGGGGACCAGAGGCCTACCGCATGAGAAATGAGTTGTTCATTCTCAGACCAGAACCTAGTGGGTAGCTCTTCACGTCAAAAGCCCCTCCATCAGAGCTGACACTAGCTGGTGACCCTTAAGGGCATCTGTGTGATGAGTCCAACGATTGACTGGACACACAAAACAAGTGACACACTCTGAGATGTAGCACTCCATGGCAGGTCGGGGAAGCCAGAAGTTGCCATTAGCCATGGTACATCTGTGCTGGCAACAAACAGAGGTCTTTATTCCAGAGGGCTCTCCAGCCACCATTTAAAGAAAAGAAAAGAAAAGTGGAGCTGTCGAGCATTTAGAAATGCTCTCTCTGTTGGACAGCATCTTCCTGCGCTCCTTTCCAAAACTCCTGCAAGATTCTGCACACCACCTGGACTTTATTCACTTTTCAAGCAAGCCTCAGGGACCCGCTGGGGAAAAAGCTGCATTTTATTTGCTCAGTGACCAAACCAGTTCATCCTGCTAGGGGTTCTGAGTCTGCAAAATTCTGTGCAGCATCAAGAAGGCACTTTTCCATGAGAGAGGGACAACAAGCAAACAAAGCAAACAAGCAGTCCTGTGGCACTTAAAGACTAACAAATTTATTTATTGCACAGACTTTTGTGTGAGAAAATCCCACTTTGTCAGGCACTTTGAAGACACTTCTTCAAAGTGCCTGACAAAGTGGGATTTTCTCCCACGAAGGCCCATGCAATAAATGTATTTGTTAGTCTTTAAATGCCACAGGACTCCTTGTTTGTTTTACTGAACTAGACTAACACGACTGCCCCTTTGGAAATAAGCAGACAAGGGACTCTCTCCTTTTGAACGATAAGATTACAAGAGAATAAAACATTTGAGTGTCTTTTTGGGGACAATCTTTACAGCTGCATTCCATACTGTGGGAATAGGAGTTTGGAATGGCCTCACTGAGACACACTTAACAATAACTGTAACTGCAGAGCAAGAGAAGTGTGCTTTCCATTCTTATTCCTCTAGCGACAGCATTCTTCTCCCACCCAGTTTTCTAACATCCTGCTCTATGCCCATGTCTTTCTTGCCATTGGGGGTCACTGTTCCAACAAAAGCTACATCTGTTTCTTTCTCTGATTATTAAAACCAATATTTCTACTACAGCTGTTTCCTGGTTTGGCTGATATGTTAAGCTCGAATGAAAAGGGTTTGGGGGAATTTTTTCTCACATTTATAGCAACTTCCTTAACTTCACTTTGAATTTTCTCTTAACTCTGATGAAATACAGTTCATCTGCCTCCAAAACCTTCACAGAAATTACATGGAAAAAAAAAAAAAAAAAACAAAACACAAAAGCTTTTTTATGAGAACGTGTTCTCCCAGTACAGTTAGACCTCATCAGAGACTAAAGGCAAGGAAATACTTTAAATGAGTGTCTGGTTCCCTTTATGTATGTATTATGTATGTATTTATTTTATCTTTTGCTTCAGATTACAGGGGGCGGGGGGGGGGGGAACACACCCTAGGTGTCGATCAGCTTTAACACATTTGAGCTGATTTTATTTCTTCTACATGTTGTAATTGAGTCAAACAATTCCTGAACAGAACAGGAGAGAAAACTCATATAATAGCTAAATTGGTGCTTTTAAAACCCAAATTTAACATGCTTCCTCAGGGACCTTTTTCTTGCATAGAGAAAAACAAATATATGAGATATAATGTCTGTTACTGAGGCTAAAACCTGCATCTTTTCCAACTGACTTTGAGAAGAAGGAATGCATCTGGGCTGGTAGAGGTGCTACAAAAAAACAGTACCCAGCTAGCAGGGGTCAGGGACCTCATCTGCTGTTTCAGACTCAGAACACTGCTAGGTGAGGGAATAGAAATTTTGCTAGAATACAGCAAAGCTACACAGCATGTTCTCCCTTAACAAAATAGGCTTTGAAAAGAACATTTGTTTGTAATTTGTTTGGGGGTCTTAAATTTAATTTTAAATCTGTGATGCCACTGGTGAGCAATAAAATGCACTGTAAGGATTTAGGCTTTAGAAACCAAGCATAACATTGCCAATGACTGAGTTTTGGAAGCAGAGTCTACTGTAGAGATCTGCGCAGTGGACAGGGAACCGGGAACACCCAAGGTTTAATCCCGGCCATTTCTAAGGTGACAGTTTTAGGGGCTGTGGGAGGATTTCCAGAGATGCCCCTTGAAACCATCAGGAGCTGAGCAATGCATGCCTTTTCGAACTTCCTGAGGCCCTGCTAGGCCTGAGGGCCGTATTTTAAAAGGTGTTTAGGTGCTGAGAGCTGCAGCCAGGCATTCAGTGAGATTTTTCAGACACTTCTGAACAGCCCACTAGGGGTCCACACGCATCTTGAGTTTACTGATTACATTTCTAAAATCTGGCCTTGAGTCCCCAGCAAGCCACTGACCCTACATGTCCCAAGTAATTAGGTGACGATACTCACATCCATCCTTGGGTGGTGGATGGCACTTTAGAAGTGTAAGTGTTACTAGAAGCAAAACTCCACTCATCCTCCATATTAATATACTAACTTTTCTCTTCTTTACTGGGGCCCTCCAGTCATCATTCTCCTCCTTGCTAATTCTGCATCTGACCCTAACTCTTCTGGCATAAATTCATAGGTTCCTTAAGGCTCCACATTTTACCTTCTGAAATGTTCACTAGCTGTTTCTGTACAACCTCCCAGGCCACATCTATGTGATGACTGTTTTACCAGGACAGCTATAGATGAAGAATTCCTAGCATGGGTGCAGCTTATACCAGCAAAGCTGTGCTTTTCCTGTACCACTTATTCCACCAGCCCTGGATAAAGGAAAAGAGCAGTTTTGCTGGAATAGCTGTGTCTGTGCTAGGTACATTGGCGGCCCAGTTCTGGCTGTCAGAGATAATGCCTCTACACACCCCTGACCAACAAGCAATAGGCCACTTGTCTTGGTAAAGAGATACACTAGTTGTTACAAAACAGTTAGCTGTTCTCCCCAGAACTCCGCATTTACTTTATCTGCAGAAATACCCATTCAAAAAGCCACGGTCCCAGTTCAGCAAAGCGCTGAAGCGTGTGTTTTACTTATAGCCCATTTTTAAGTGCTTTGCTGACTCGGGGGCTAGACAAGGAACCTATGAACGTTCCCATACCACAGAGAAACATGAACTAAGTCTCTCTTATAAAGCGTTTCATCTCACTCAGTCTCACAATAACTGAGTTCCAGAGGAGCAGCCATGTTAGTCTAGTTCAGTAAAACAAACAACACAAGGAGTCCCGTGGCACTTGAAGACTAACGTTTACTTATTGCATGAGCCTTTGTGTGAGAAAATCCTACTTCATCAGATGCTTCGTAGGATTTTCTCCCTTGAAAGCTCATGCAATAAATAAATTTGTTAGTCTGTAAGTGCCACAGGAATCCCTGTTTTGTTTTATAATAACTCAGATTATTTATTTGGGTTTCCTATTGCTTCCAGCATTTTAGCGTCTCAAAACCTCTCAATTTTTTCATTGGTAAGAACTGCTCCATCTCAGGGTGGAGAGTAAGACCTCCAACACCTGGATATATGGTAGTTGAATCTTTCAAGAAAAAGTCATTTTAAAAATCCATGAGTAGTTTGCACATCAGACCCTATTGTCTTGCTGACCAGCATGGTGCTACTCATCTGATACGGACCCTCATCTACTCCAGGGCAGGGCTCTGTTTTGTCCCTCACGTCCATTTGGCTGCTGAATCTTTACACTGACCAGCCAGAGGATTCTCTCTTCAAGTCTCATACATCATGAGTTGCAAAGGAGAGGTGACGAGGGAGCCAAACAACCAAAAACGTACCGGTAGTTCCAAAGCAAGGCTCAACAATGATAGGTGCAGTGGCTGGCCAGGGTTGTATACCATGAAGCAGCAGTCACTGCTTCCAGGCTCTACATCGGGGCCTCAAACACGCGGCCCTAAAAGCTATTTCCTGCAACCCACAATGACACGATCATTACCGATATTTGCAATATTTTATGGAAAGGTTTCAGTGGTGCAGCCCTCGAGCTAATGTACTAATCCTCGGGTGACCCTCTACTAGTCCTCATGGTGATTTGAGTTTGAGACCCCCCGCTCTAGACCATGTTTCCTGCAACAGGGGGAAGAGGGAGGCTTGTACTAATATTCAAGCCCCCCTCGAGTTTTTGTTCTTGCTTTTTCTTGGAGCTCATCCAATAAGAAATTCAAGTATCAGTGACAAAGTTGTGTCTTCTAACTGCAGAGTACATAATTCCCTACCAACACCTCTCCATAGAAAAGAATCAGAGTACAAATTCATTTGCTGAATGAGATGAGAGTTTTATTATTCATGAATACCTTGCCAACATAATTTCAAAGCAGCATTCAGACCTGTGCATCCTGCCGACCATAAGCACAGAGCCAGGACACTTTAAAAATAAAACAGAGCGCCTCAAAGAGAGACAAAGCAAAGGAACCCAATTTGTTTAATTTGATTTCAAATGCTGTAAGATGGCAGAAGAAAGGCGCTTGCTGAGCACTGCACAAAATGCTTGGTTTCCCTTCTCAAACAGACCATGTGGGCTGGAACTTAAACCAAACACAGCTCAGTCATTTGCAGCCCATCTAAACACTGCTTTCCAAAACAGCCACCATAGTGGCAAATGTTTTAATTCCTTTTCGATATCAGTCTAAGCCTTCACAACACAAATGAGAAGAACCTAAATCCTTCCAAACTGGGCTAGAAGGCAGCTCTCTGGTGAAAAAGAATGATTGTTTTGGTAATCAGGTAATACCTGGTCACTAGTGTTTACCTGGGGCATCTCAGTCTAATAATTTATTTATTCCATTGATCATCAGTTACTAAAAAGTAACTGAATGAGTAGATTTTAGCAACATTGCTTCTGGATCAATAGATTTCACTGAAGAGCTTTTTCGTCCATCAGCTGGAGGACAGCCCCCTGGAAGGGGAAAAAAAAAAAAAAAAAAAAACCTGCCTGCAATGCTACCTTAAACTCATCAGACAATATTAAATAGGTCATTGATGTAATAAGGGCCAAATCTGCTTCTCATAGATCACAGTGGCCAGTGCTCCTAGGGTCTAATTATCCCATATTTGGTCAATAAACCATTAACATACAGCCATGAATGTTAATAACTATTTCATGAAAAAGTCTTGGTAATTTATGAGATCAACATTGGTTAGCAAAATTAATAAATATTTCATTCTCCAAGATTTATCCTAGGACGTTTGTCTGATGAAGGAGGCATTGAGCTGAAAAGAGGAAAAAACCAACACTAGGCCCATGGTGGCTGGGTTTAACTTGGGCTAATAAAAATTTACATCAAATCCTATAGCTAACAAATCCAAAGGGTATGTATGAGGGAGTCCAGTAAAACCTGACTTAACATTATGTAAGAGCTATTAACAATCTTTATATTAATGTCATTTCGAAGGAGGATTAAGGCTGGTGAATTACAAGGCAGGCACATTGAGTAGCATCATGGCACTGACCTGTCTGCAAATATTCAGATGATGCAGACCACATCTTCCAGGTAACGCAGACTGAAAAACACCAGAAAGTTGCCAGTCTTAGAGCTTCTGATAACCCCGACCTTCCCACTTCAATAGGCATCACCTTAAAGTTTAATGAACAGCACCAGTGGATTGGTAAATGCAGTAAATTAAATCTTCGACTGTTGGTAAATCTGTTACATTTTTATTAGCTATACAGCAGTTATAAAAACATGACACACAAAGATCATTTCTTCCAGCTCTGTGGCTTAGCAGTGATCATATGTTGCAGTTTCTTATTTAAAATATTTTCACTGCTAGTAACAGCACTCGTAGAAATAAGATTTTACCTTGCAGCCCCTACCACATAAACACTGCTTACCCGTACATACTTGGGTATAAGCTGATCCGGGCATAAGCTGACTCCCCAATTCTAAGCCCAAAAAAGGGACAAAAATGGGTGACCTGGATATAAACTGAGGCCCCCTTTCGGCCTCAGCCCCCAACCCCCTCACCCAGTGCGGCTGCTGGCTTCCCCTGGGGCTCCCGACAGCCTCCCTAACCCCCAAATCTCTGCTGCTGCTTTTCCCCTGCCCCTGCCCCTGCCCCGTCCTCTCCTCGCCCTGCCCCTGCCTCCTGCCCCCTCTGCCCCTCCCTCCTGCCCCCTCTGCCTCTGCCCTTCCCTCTCCTCGCTCCTGCCCCCCCCTCTCCTCCCTCCTGCCCCCTGCCCCTCCCTCCCTCTCCTCCCTCCTGCCCCCTCGCCCCTCGCTCCTGCCCCCTCTGCCCCTGCCCCTCCCTCTCCTCACTCCCGCCCCCCGCCCCTCCCCTCCCTCTCCTCGCTCCTGCCCCCCGCCCCTCCCTCTCCTCCCTCCTGCCCCCTCGCCCCTCGCTCCTGCCCCCGCCCCTCCCTCTCCTCACTCCTGCCCCCTCTGCCCCTGCCCCTCCCTCTCCTCACTCCTGCCCCCTCTACCTCTGCCCCTCCCTCTCCTGCCCCCCGCCCCTCGCTCCTGCCCCCGCTCCTCACCCCCCACCCCTCGCTCCTGCCCCCCGCCGCCCTTCCCGGCCTCCCAGGCAGCCCCGAGCCCCTTACTTGGCCGCTCCAGACGGCGGGCCCCGCCCCGGCCCCGGCCCCTGAGGCCCGCCCAAGATGGCGGCCGCGCCACCCGAGTTGCCGCCTCCCGCCCGGCGAGAGAAACTTCTAGAGTGCGCTGGCTACCGTATTCTCCCGTCTATACGCCGCCCGCCTAGTTCGAAGCCTCTTTTGAGCCAGACCAGTCTGGGCTCCCACGCGATGATATACGGTAGTGGCGGGAGGCCGGGTCTCTTCTGGTGAAACAACCTTCCCAGTAACTTAGCTCTGTCTGTCTGTCTGTCTGTCTGTCGGGATTCCCTGCACTTTCTCACAGCAATTATAGGTTAGGCTTCGGGCAGGTGGTGTTCATAGGTTTTTTGATTTGATCTATTTTTAGTCGTGATTGAGAAATAATGTAAAAAGTTTTTTAGAACAGACCATCTTAAAACCAATGCACTAAAATGAAGAAAAGTACAGAAGTAATTCAGAGTGGTCAGACTTCTTTATGAGGCATTTAAAGCCCCATGAATGCATTTGTTGGCTGGCCACTGCACACATTTTTACCATTCAACACTATTTATTTACAAAGTATTAAGTGGATGCACCTTGCAAAGATTTCAGCATAATGACCAGCCCTGCTGGGCTCCAGTTCAAAAAGCACTTTACAATGTGCTTAAAGTCAAGGAATGGTCAAACACTTTGCTGATTTGTGGCCTTAATGAACACTCAAGTCCCTTCGTAGGTGACTTGTATTCCCCAAGGACTATGGTTACTGAGATGTCTATGAAGCACAGCACCATGGCACAAGCACAGCGTAAATTCACGCAATGGTGACAGACAGCTAAAGGCTTCGGTGCAGAAACAAATCAGGTTTATATCAGAACTCCCCAGAAACTGGATTTTGTTGTTTAAAATTTCAATCACCAAAGATCATGCAAAGTCTGTGGAAATGAGATCTTTTTTCTTTTTCAGCTGCCTGGCTTAAAAAGCATTCAGTCTACCTTGGCACTGATGAAGATACTAACTTTAGCAGGAGCGACAGGAAAAGATGCAATAATGGCTGGCCACATGAAAAGCCAGGCCTCCTGGTGATTAAACTACTCACTCATTTAGTCCCTTGCATTCCTAGCACTCTCTCTTAGTTTAGCTTTCTCCATGAAGGTTTGCCTGGCCTGGCCTTTCTAGGTTCAGGCTTATAATCTTCATACACTAAAGGCCTTTAGCAACAGAGACAAGAGCCTAGGAGTTTCCAATCTCTGTGTGTATAACTGCTCTCTTCTAGTCCATGCTGCTCACTCTTTGCCTGGTTAGATTTGTAAGTGGAAAACTAAAAAAGCAAAATAAAATCAAGAAAAGCCTAAAACATGGCACTTACCCCATCCAGCAATGGTGCCTGATTAGCACAGGCTGCCCTAAGGCACCACCATGCTCTGAGTGTGAGTGCAGCTAGCTCTCTCACACACTGAGCACTCCCTCACACTTTGAGGAGCAGCTGCATCTCTGCCAGCCAGTTTTGCCACTACCTCCAGGTGAAACAGTTTAGAGAGGACAGCAAGAAAGAAACAGAAGCAGGGGAAAGCATCACAGTTCTTGGCTTTATTAGGGTTGATGTTCTTTTGGGCTTCTCGGATCAAAGGCTGCTCTTTACTGATTCCACTTTGCTTTTAGAGCTTCCTCCAGCCACTGCTTGGCCGTTTTGCTCTTTTTGAAAATACACCTACTTGCTCCAGCCGAGATGCAGCTTTGGAAAACAAGGCAAGACACCAGAAGAAAACCCTGACAGATAATAAAGCCCCCCACGCCGCAATCCCCAGGGTTAAACATACAGTAGCTGGCAAAAAAAATCCATTCTAATCTACTGGAGGAAAGGTCAGAGTGGCGCGAGAGGAGACTGCTCCTATTTTGTGGGCTATTTATCAGGGCTTCAGGCTCTGGCGCTGTACAAAGTCAGAGAGCCTGAGGGCCTCTGACCAACCTTCAGAACAGGGCCAGCCAAACAGCAATACTAAGGACTGTGTGGCAATCTGCCAGCAGTTGGAGGGCTGCACATGATTTGCATAATCTGCAAGACCTAATTGTGCCTTTGGGTTTTTAATAAAACCGGGTTGGTTCTATTTTAGCAGCTGGCTCAGAATAATAATAATGATATTTTTAAAATCAGAAAAGAAGGAGTGCATCATCCTGGACCTTCCGTTCAGGGTTTTGCAACCTTCTGGAGCATCATGCAGAGCAAGACAGCTTGGGAGGCGAGAGCCCACCCACGCTTGTGCACACCGCAACTCCATTAAAAAATATAGAGGAGCTGTGGCCTGCACTGCAGGACTCCCTGGGCAAGGAAGATTTAAAAGGATTCCAAACACTATGGGATGAGTCCATGTGCCCTCACAAACATGCCTCAGGGCAGTGGTTTTCCAGCTTAGGGTTGGGACCGGGCACTGAGTCATGGCATCCCCTACTGCCACTGCCAAAAGACTGGAATCCATTGCTCAAAGACATAATTATTGGGTCACATGCATAAACAATTTTTTTCAACTGGGTCCCCACAAAGAAGTTTGACAATCACTGCCTTGGGGCAAGGGATATTCTAATCCCTCAGAAATTCCCTTATTAATTCCCAGTGTCACTAAAAGGAGCTGCTCATGCACAGTCAAACTGAACGCTGTACCAAAGGGGTAGCAATGTTACTGAACACTGTAATATACCATGGTTGTGCAAAAAGAATAATGATCCCAAGAAGCATTAGGGGCTTGGATAAGTCTCTGAAAGGGCAAATTTTGAGAAGGAGTTCTCTGAGGAAGGATGAATGTTTGTTCAGACATTTCACCTTTGTACAGCACTGTGCACAGCTACTGTTCTACAGTGGTAATGGTGACAGCAAATACCCCAAAAGTCGTACCATTCTTCTTCTGTGAGCTGTTCCTTTCGCCTCCACATTCCAAAAGGGGCCCATCATGAAGGCGTGCTCCAGCTGTCTCTGGACCGTAAAGAACCCTGCTGCAGAGCTGCGTAGTGCATCTCTGCAAGGTGGCAGGTGGGGGCGATGCTGTGCCCTGCTTTCAAGCCACTTCAACAGTTCTGCATCTGCTCCCTGCCCTGAGCTTTCAAAGCCCATTCTCAGCTTTGGATCTCCCTGCTGGGACTCCAGCACACAGTTGCTACACAAGCAGCCCAACTAAAAAAAAATCAATGATCTTTTCAATAAAGCATTTTCCCCCTTTATATACATTGTCGCACTTAAAGATTTTACACGGACAGAAAGTTCAGAAGTGGGTGTAAAAAATGTTGGGAAGAAGGTGCCGACACATAAGTAAATTACAAAGTGGAGGCTGTTTGTGGTACCTTGGGAAAGTGGGAGTTATATTGATGAGTTTGTATTGATTTACCATCATTCCCAGTGTGGACATTTTCTGGTCTATTATACCACAGTCGCAGCATATTCCCATTGCACTACTAAAGAGGATATATGGACAGCCTGACCTTGGCAATATGGAGATAATGAAATACCCTTAATGATCCTTCCAAAAGATTTTACAAGCCAACTTCAGATGGTATCTACTCTGTTCTATGCTAATTGTTAAGAAGACTTGCAAGCTCACCAAGGTTTTATAGCTTGCATCTTAATCACAGGTAGTTTGGGGTTAAACAGAACAGAAGCCTGCAACCTTGTTACCCGACAAAGAGGTTGTCAGGAAGCGGCTGGGGTTTCCCACAGGAAGGCGAGTTATTTGCCTTGTGAAAGCAGCCCCCTTTCAGATGAGCCAAACCTCCCTGCCAGCTGCTTCTCACCTGCCTGGGGGCTTCCAGCCATTATATCTCCCCAGGCACAGAGGGCCCAAGCTGGTCTCAAGCCTGTGGTGCAGGTGCTGAGCACCCCCAGTTGCAATGGTGCTGGCAAGTGCTCACAATCTGGCCTGACCATTTTGGTGATTATCTGTGCGGGGCATTTTGGTTACTCTGAAGAGTTTGAAGGAATCCTCTTGCAGGGGGAGGAGTCTGTGAGCCAACACCTGTCCTGTGTAGCTGTGTCACTTGCATGACACACCTTGCAATATCACGCGGCTGACTCCAGGGTACCTGCACACCATTCATGTCCGTCAGCATCCTCTCCATATGGAACCAGCACACAGTAGCTAGAGCCCTCCCAAGGGCAAAAGCAGCCTCAGCGCTCATGTGAACAAGGCAACTGCCCAGAGGGGAACAGGCAGGCTGCAGCCACCGACTGGAGGCACGAAGCCTCTTCAGACAGAAGAGCTGAACTGCAGTGCTGGTGGAATTTGCTCAATGCAGATCAGAGTTGCCGCACTTCAGGGTGACTTTGGGGACAGCTCAAGGAGATTTACCATACGTACCTGCCTGGAATTGTACCTACCAGGGACATAAATAGTAGGTTTCACTGTTCCGCTTTTCTCCTCTCCCTTCCCCATCCTGGCTGGCAACACAATTACCAGCCCCAAAGTATTATTTTCATAATAAAAATGTTACTTGTAAAGCAAAGGCACAAATGAGTAACAAACTCATGCAGATTTCAATCACCCCCTTTCTTATTCCCCACTGCGATTGCTAATGACCTTCACTCAAACCTCTATGAAATCTTTTTTAAAGGCAAATATTAATTTCCAACCATGAAAAGGGGAAATAAAAAAGCCTATTTTTCATCAGAACCTTGTAGAAAGAAAGATATATTTTCCTTCAAAATGCAGGGAGGATTTTAACATTTTGTCACTTGCTTTGCATAGAGTCGGTAACCCAGTTTGTTCACTTCGGAATGTAATCTCTCCCCATAAAGCTCTGCTTTACGTTCCTAAGCTACCTGTTAGGCTCTGATAGCTCTTTAGTTATGCTGGAAGCTTTGAACCCTGCATGTTACTGCCAAGATGAAGTAGTTTTGTGATTCAGTGGGAAGAGCTCTGAGTTCGACTCCTTGCAAGTTCAACTATTAAACAGCTCTTTCAAGCGACCAGCATCTTATTGTAGACTCCAGAAGTCATTTACCATTTCAAGCCAGTACTGTTCTGACACTGGGCTCACAGGTCCAGGGACCGTACAGTGCCGCACAACAGCACTTGGTTACCTTACCAGACTGCCCAACCTGCTCAGCTCAAAAGACTGATGAAGAGGAACACACCAAAAATGAATGGAGTGCGAAGACGCTTGGCGTGAGCAGATGTTAATTTCTTTTTCATTAAAAAAGTTGATATTTGGAACTTCTTGGGCAACTGCTATAGTTAGATTCTGTGCATTGGGGAGTAGGTCAGGAGCACAGAATTTGGCCCTCTGACGCTGAACAGTAGTTGTGAGCTACATTGCATTCCCCAGCTTCCAATGACGGTACTGGCCAAAGATACATCCCAGCTCCTCTGCAGACATGTGTGGAATATTAATTACCTCCAGCTGACCCAGCGCTATATGTCCGCAACCCAACTATTGCTAATTCGGGGTGCAACAGCAGACCAAAAATACTCATAGTGTTTGGCCTCTGGAAAAGTCAGTATGGATGCAGGCAGGCTGCAGATGGCTCGCGGGTCTTTACTGGGCCACTAATTAACCAACGACTAGAACTCTGCTGCCTGGCCCTGCAGCTACCCCCCTGATGACTTGCTGGTGCATCTTGGCACTGTCTGCCATGGGAGTACAGTACACTGGGGCAGGAAGGCTAATCTCACACCCGCTTTCACGCTGGAAGCTGCACCCTCTGGCCCAGCACCTGGTGGATGCTGCTTCTCACTGTGCTTCGTGAGTCATGTGTGGTGGGACGCTGAGGCCTGCTGCACAGGGTCTGTTCTGCTGGGGTGCTGGGCTGTTAGGTGCGCTAAGCTGGGGCTGGGGTGGCAGTGCTCACCATGGACACCCTTTTTCTGTGTATAGAAAATGTGTTGAACTGTGCTCCTACAGCTGCAGGACATGCAATCCCACCAGCATGAGAAATGTGAGAAAATATGGTGCATCCTCCCATACTCCTGCTCTGGCCAAGGCCTCCCCTGTATCTGGCAGTGAAAATCTACCTTTCATTTCTCAGAAGAATTACCTGTAGGCCAGAGCCCAAAAGAAAACTTGATGGTGTTTCATGCAGCTCCTTCAGGCCTGCTGCTAGCCCTTCCTGGCTCCATCGGTTCCTGACCCAGTTTCACCCCTTTCTCTCATTTCAGACTCCACTGCTCTTGGCACCGGGTTCTCACCCAGGCTGCTTGCTGAATAACATCCTGGTAAAGTCACAAATCCTGCAGACAAAGCGGGATGCTATTTTCAGCTCCTTTTCTTACCTGTTGCAATCAATGGCTGCCCCTGGGGGGGAAGGCAACCAACTGTCACTATATCTGTACTGACCTACCAGGAACCCTCTCACTCTGTGAACCAACTTCGATGGCTACTCGCCAACAGACTGTGGCAGTAAAATGAAGCGTCTCCCACACAATTCTCTGTTTTGAACCAGTAGCATACATCTATGTAACAGCCCACAAAAAAAAACCAAACACACAACAAGAACCAGGCAACCACTTTACAAAAACACCATCTTGGACCTTCTGGCTTCAACCAAACTTTCCTGCAATCAGGCCACTTGGGTACATTTTCCAAGATTATGATGATCCTCGGCCAGTTAGGTATCTGCTCTACTTCACCTGCTCCTGTCTGACCAACCCAGGACTGCTACCAAAGACTTGCTACCAGGCAGCCTAGGAAAGCTTCTTTGCGACTGGCCTAATGTACCCATAGCAGGAAAGGCAAAGCTGTGTTTAGGATGGTGGGATCGCCTTACAGCCAGGACACTGTGACAGGCAAGGGTCATGAAGTGGAATAAGTAGGTGCCAGCAGTCTAGCTCATGTCTCCTTAAGTAGGTTTTTCCTCAGCTTAATAAGCAAGCTCATGGAACAAGAACGAGATTGTTGACCAATGTTTGGTGGGGAGAATGGTTAATGTGGTAACAATAGCATTGAGTCAGGCACAGAACTTCCAGCACAAGTCAGAGCAAGAAGTTGTTAATACCTTTATTATGGGATAAAATGTATTCATGATATTAAAGACATCACAGCTCTGCCCTGGTGTCACATTTTAGATGTAGCGTAGATAAATGATATATCACTGTAAGAGATCTACAAAAACCATTAGTAACCATGACATTTTGACGTCAGATTTTAAAAAATTCCTAAGTAATCTTTTTGATTTATGAAATGGTGTCCAGGTTCATCGAGACTGATCTCAGATTTATCACAGCCTGGTTAGAATTATTAATGATTTTCCATTTGTAAATCCGATGCCAGCATGTCCAAGTGCTCTCAGCGAAATCACAGAGCAGCTGACAGGGAGATTTTGCTCAATCCAGAGTTTTTGGCTATTACAAGATTTTTCTCTTTAACTCTTTCTTACCCTGGCATGACAGGGAGCACGGGTGAGCACAGCCATCCCAGCGCTTGCACAATGGCATTGTTTGTTCCAGTCACAAAGGTTCGTCCCAGACCATGGCATGAATCATGAGCAGAATGACCCTGAACCAACAGGAATGAATGATCTGCATTCTCCTGGCTCCTCCTGAAGAGCCTTAAACACTTTAAATTAGAATGAGAAGAAAAGCTGATCTAAGCCAAAACAGCCTGGGCTGGGCAGCTTTCTCCCCACAATACATCAGAGCAGCCGATGAAAGGAAGGCCAGGGCAGCGCATGTCTCCATGCCTCACAAGCTTCGCAACAATCTCCTCCCAAATTAAAAGCCACCTTCGATAAAGAGACACAAACCTGGGCTCTGCTGCTGACAGTAGATTTACCTATGTTGGGGGCCTTTAGCCCATCAGCACACCAGGACGGGAAGGCAGCAGAGAAAATGCTTCAAATGCCCACTTGTCTTAGAAGCCTACATTTTATTTCATCCCCTTCTGCGGCAAGCTGATTGCTTCCCAGGAAGAAGGCTAGTCTCACAAGAATCAGCTATGAATCTGATGTCAGGGAAGAAATATTCTGCAGTTCTGTATCTCTTCTCACTTGTCCTTTGTTCACATGGCAGGTGTCACTGAACTAAAAGCTACAAGGTCTCACATGACATTCCCATTCCAGCAGGCTTCCTCAGACATCAACATTTCAGTTTCTTTCTAAGAGAGTCAAAGGAAAACCGCTATGATTCATCCCAGTACCTGAGACAGCTAAATTAATATACATTTGTAAGGAATTATCTCTAGACACTGTACAAAATAGTGGATTTTCTAAACCTTGGTAGGGAGTCCTGGTCAGTGGTTTACTCCCTGTGAGCAGCAGCAACCCATTTCAGTTGGAAGTGATACAACAGAGTTCACCGCCTCAGCACTGTGGTCCAAAGCAGGCAAGGAAAACTCAGGCAATTTTTGGAAATGTCCTCTTCCCCTGATTCCTTCCGTGAGCCTGCACAAATTGGGTCTGGGCAAGACAGCCTGGAGGTGAGGCCAGCCTGAGACCAGCTGCTTTGCCCAGCCCCTCCCTGGCTGACCCTGCAGAAATGGCCTGGAAGAAGAACATGGCTGCAGCCACAGGGTGGAGAGGAGACAGCTAGACAACAGTCCACAGGGACACGAATGTCACAACGATGCTACGGGAGAACCATTCCCGGCACTCAAAGCTTCACCTAGGGCAACCAGATGACAAGTGTGGAAAATCGGGGTGGGGTGGAGGTAATAGGTGCCTAGATAAAAGAAAACACCAAATATTGGGCTCTACCTATACAATCAGGATGTGTGGCCACCCTGCGTTCACCTCTTCACACAGCTCCAAAGCCCTCCCTGCCTGGGAGCAGAGGTTGCCTAGGGCAGAAGAGAGGATGTGACAGACTCTCAGAAGAAGAGGGACTGAAAAATTCCTTTTCCCTTCAGGCCCTGCTGATATTTGGGATGCAAGGAGAGACAGAAAGGAGTGTGATGGTACTCCCCAGCTGTGATGCCCAGCCCAGCAGCCATGAACCTAGGTCCAGAGACAGCCAAGAGGAAGGCGATGTCTGTCCCTGACACTGGGTCCCAAGTAACCAGCAGCAACAGCGAGAAGTTGTGGAGGGGAGAGCGGTGATTGCTAGGTGAGGTCCCCGAGTTAGCGTAGCACAGAAGCTGCTGCTCAGTGAGAAACCTCAGAGCTCCACCAGCAGCATTTGTGAATCCCTGAGGGGCCCAGGGCTGGGTTATCTTGGCTTTAAGTTCCAGGAGCACTGAATCTGTCTTTCACCCCTGAGAGAGATTCACCAAGCACTGCGCAGCTGCTGCTGACCCCATCTTTACATCATTTTTACTCTGCAAAGCTAGAGCCAACCAAACCTCTCAACTGCTGCCAGGTGGCGACTTTCCCAACATGGAGTCTAAGCTTCCATCATCTCAGACAACAGCACTTCAACATGCCGAATCCTAGACCAGGGTCTCCTGGTTGACTGGAGGTAGGAAAGACAATATTGAGTTGTCGATGTATTAAAACCAGGATTTCCCTTCAAAGACTTTTCTTGTTGAATCAGCTGATGGGGGAAAGGAGTTTGACAGCACCTCCACCATGACACCAGTGTGTGAATTTGGCTGTTTTCAGTCTGTCTTTTTCTAGCAATGCATCTGAAGGTGATGTGTGCTGCCATTACAGCAGTGGGGGTGGAAGTGCACTCCATCACTACATTTACATCACTCTTGTCGGCGTGGGACTGACTTGCGTGGAACGCATCTGCACCGAAGGCCAATACGCTGCCCCGCTCACTGATTAGCCCAGTGGGACTGATTTTGAACGATCCTGACTCTCTTTGGCTAGGAATGTCTCCAGAGGGCGATTAGAGCTGTGAGGGAAAAAAATTGCCCCATTGACAAAAACAATCCTTTTTGATTTGCAGGGGAAAAAAAAAACATATTTTGATCTTGTTTGGTATTTCTTGCCTGAATAGAAGGAATCTTTTTCAGTTAAAAAAAAAAAAAGGCAAAAATCCAACTGTTCTTACCTAGGTAAAGGTGCTGTTGCCTACTGAAAGCAGTGTTAAATGGCTGAGATCTATGGACTGTAGGGCTTGGCTGGTCCATAGATAGTTGCTCGGAAAACGGCTAATCCATGGACCATTCACTGTGTCGGCCAGAGAGCAGGACTGTGCATCCATGAAGTCACCAACGCCAACCACAGTGAAAAGAGCAACATTTTGCTCACATCCAGTTTCTCATAAAGTGATTGAATTTCCTTTTCTCTTTCACACACACTCATGCTCAGAGCCAACGCTGGTCATTTCACACGCTGCTCCCTCTCATCTGGTTCCCTCAGCTCTCTTTGGGAAGGGATACGAAACTGAGCCGTTGGTTCCATGGAGGGCTCTGCTATCTGAAATCAGCTCTCAGAGGGCACCTCAGTACAGTTTGCTGCCAGTGATATTCTTGGATGCAGAGCAAGGATCAGCCAAACAAGGCCTTTTCAATCAAGGGCAGGGTATAGGCTCTTAAACAACAGAGCACGCAATTGAGTTTGATCTACTGATGGGGCCTTTAAGACTCTGGTAGGTTGTTTGCAGATAGTGAGATCAGTGGCTAAAGAATCCCTTCCATCTATCCAAACACAACATTTGCTGCCTGTGTGGTTGCTGCCTGACACCTTTCCAAGGGATTGGGACGTAACCCCCTGAAGAGTCTAAGCTCCCAAGGGGACTCCAGAAGTGCAGCAGTCGCAGAGTTGAATGAGACAGCCCGAGGCAACTCCACTGACACCGTCAAAGATCCTGCAGAGCATATGCTGAGGCTGGAAGGAAGAGTAAATTCCATTCGACCTTAGGAGGTCAGGCGACCACCATAGACTCTGCTCAAGTCAAGGGCGTGTTTCCTGCAATTCACAAGGAACAGCTTTGCGTGAATAATGCCATGGGTTTTGTCATTTACTCTTCAGCCCAAGTAGAGCTTTCCACAGCTGAAGGAGGGCTTGGACAAGTTGCTCATGGCCCCCTGATTGTCACACAGGTGTCTGAGAGAAAAAGCCATGCAGACTGCCGAGGGAGGATTCACCCTGCTATTGCAACTCGGGCTCTGTGGATAGGTCTTGTGCACTGACTGATCTTCCGCACTCTGTGAGGCAGCGATTGTCATCATGGTTACTGTGGCAGAGCTGGGAGTGGAGGGCGTGGCTAGGCAGCAGCGATTGTTTAGTGCAATATGCACTAGTCTGTCGTGTCATTATTTCATCGCTGTCTGCTCCTGCTGGCCAGAGCAGCCAAGAGACAGCCCCAAGTTCCCCTAGTCCAGGTTTGGTCAATGAACCACATCTACCAGCCCCAGGCTGTGAAAGGAAAATGCCCATGTGGCTGCACTGACCCTTACCTTCTGGGGCATCTCCTTCACTCTTTTGCTGCTGCTGGAGATTTGAGGTTGTTGCTGGAGAGGAAGGAGATTCCTCCAAATGCACAGGGCCCTGGCAGCGTACAAAGCACAGGAGAACCGAGTGGGTATTGAAAGGTTCTGCACTTAAGGATGAGAACATGCCACACAGCAGTTAGCTGAGAGAGATCAACCCAAAAAGTGTGACAAAGAAGTATGCTCTGGCTCTCTGGGGACAGACAGGCACCTTTGAAGAGTTCAGGACAAGTCTTCATTTTTTTTCTCTTCATCTCTGAAGTGGGCCTCACCAGAGTTCAGTTCCAGAAGGTTAGGGTTGGCACCCATGCCAGAAGCCAGGCATCAAGCCGTCAGTAGTTCTTTCCTGGAGGTATTGTAGCAATTAGATGGGGAATAATTTAGCCACCAGGACTAAAGTCCAATATCCTTAATGCTGACACCCAGCCACAGGAACCAAACCTTCCCAGAGGGCACAGAACTGCAGTTCTGGCATTGTTCCCTCAGAGATGGAAACACACCAAGTTCAGTTCGGCCCCAAATGTCACTGATAAAACCACTAATGAAGTGGCTACTAGCCAAAATATTCCTGCTTCAATCTTCCAATGAAAAAAGAATTCAGTCTAGTTTTTTAAAAAAATGGGTTGGGCAGATGCAGGCTGGAGGGGACATTTAAATTCAAAAGAGTGTCTCTGTCCTGAAATCCAACCCAAGAGTAAATAAATGTGAGGTTCAGCATCTCAGAGAGCAAGCCGTGCTGGTACTAACACAGCTTCTGTACTTCTGCCACCAAGTAGCTTCCAGCTTTATACTCCTGGGAAATCAGGGAGACAACATTTAAGTAGGATAAAAGTTCAATCATATTCTGTATCTGACGCCACTGCAACCACCAGCACATTACAGAGCTGTTGGATACCTGGAGAAAGTCAGCAGACAGTTTTACCCAAGTACTCCACCTTAATTGGGCAGGTAAAACTATATCATTAGGGACCTTAACTGGGGAATTTTTCTAATCCATCATATCTGCTCCATTATTCAATTCTGAGCATGCAAGGTGAAGCAGGACATTCTTCACCACACTGTCAATATTAACGTCTTTCCAATTACAGAGCATTATAATGGCAATCTAATGAGGAACTATGACATACTGGCTACAACTCTTAACTTTTGATTAAGGTCTCCTTCAAGATGGTCCTCTTTAATTTATAGCTCCGGGATGTGCATACATCCGTAAGGAAATAGTCTGAATTGTTTAGTCTTCTCCGAATACTCCGCACACCCCTGGGAATCCTGCAGCTGCTTCTTATCTATCGTCCCATCGTAGGCAGTGGGCCAAGGACCCGTCTGGTAGCAGGACAGCAGTGAATGACAAATGGCCTACTGTGCGGAGCCCCTTCTGCAGCCAGAGGTGTGCCTGGGAATGAGAAGAGCCCTCAGGAAAGAATGGAAGAAGGGGCCTCAGTAAAGCACAGGCTACGTTATTGAGCTACACAAGACTAGGAAAGACTCAGCATTGGCAGAAGGGACTGAGGAGAATGCCTCCATGGGTATGGAGTACAATTTTTCTCCTGATGTTTTCCCAGACTTCCCAGCAGCTCACCCTGCTGGCAGAAAGCATATAAGCAGCTGCATATTGACTGGTCCATGGCACATCGTGGGGATGTTGATTTCCCCTGTGCAGAGGGTGGTGAAAGGCAAGAGCATCACTCAGTCCCAAAAGGAGGGGTCATTTGGCCTGGCTTGAACTGAACTCAGAGCTCAATGCTGCAAGGTGTTCACCGAACACACTAGTCTTGCACATTGACTTTGCGTGTCTATCTGCACGCAGAGTGCTGCTTGCAGGTAGAAACAGCCCTTGTCTCCTCTGCAGATCGCATAGCTGCTGTGCAAGAAAACGGCACAAACAGCTGAACCTCCCTTTCTCGGTGGTTTCCCAGGCAAAGAGTACATGCCTTCAGTGACACGTGCAAGGATGTGGAGAGCCCACAACAAGCACCTTGCAGAGTCTACTGGTCTGAGGCCTTCTGCATATGACCATACTGAGTCCTGAGCACTCCCTTTCCAAAGCATAACTTCTGTCCCTCAGAGAATTCCTTCTGCAGTACTGAGGGATGGTCTCCCTTCTCTGCAGACAGAGATTGACATTTCTATATGTCCCAGACACCGCTGCAAACTCTTTAAGGAGAAGCCGCCCAGTTTATCTGTTAATGGTCACACATTCTCAACACCAGGAAATGAATTTCCAACTGATAACCATACCTTGTTTCATACAGAACTTCTCTCTTAGATGAGACATGGACCTAGGTGTCTAGATAGGCAAATGGCCAGAGTCTGACACACTCCTTGCTGCCTAGGCAGTGGATATTTCCTCTTAACACTAAGAAGTAACTTACCTTCTGCAAGCTCCTCCTTTCTGCTTGTTTCCTGAGGTTATCAGCACTGCCAATCCCAAGCATGAGTCAGGCCTGCCAGGACCCTTAGGATGGTTTAAGAATCATGAAGCTTTTAAAAATAATAAATGTTGGGCTCTCTTGTCTTCTGTTCTCTGAACTGTTATGGGGCACTCTGATCACATTACAAGCTTTTTGCTGTAATCATGAGGGTTAGAAACAGCTTTTAAAATGAAAACTGAGATTCTCACGGAATCACTTGCCTCCAGGAACTGGAGCTCCAGACGAAAGCCCCAGTGTCACAAGAATTGGAAATGCTGGGTTTATCAGTTTCCCAGAGCTCTGCGATCACCACACAGGGACATAACATGCTACTTGCACTGCACCTCCCAAACATGCCATCGAGCCACATCCCTCTGTAACTGGCATTGTTGAGAGCTACTGCCATGCTGACATGGGGAAAGGGTACTGGAAAGCTCATTTCACCACCAGAACAGGAGAAAAGTGAGTCTTCCAAGGAGTGACCGGTTCAGTGGCTAATACTCGACTAGCAAGGCCACCCAGCTGCTGCAGACTTTCCCAGGGCTGAACGCTTTAGAGAGACCTAGGTGTTACATTGAAGGTTCATAGGCTGGACATCCCCTATGCTAACAAATGCTTCCCTGTGGTCACCTGTAAAGTGCGGGCATTTGCTTTTCCTGGTATTTCCTTTTGTGGTCTTAGCCAACACCAGGAACCACACAGCCAAGTTTCCCCACCCGTCTATGTAGGCCTATCTGTTCAGCTTCAGAATTTGTTTGCTTCTTTTTTGGCTTCTCCCAAATCCCTCCAGTTTGTTAATATTTTTCTGATACTGAAGTGCCCCAGATTGAAAATCCACTAGCTCCAAGCTCAAAGAGCACCGCTCTTTACTTCCGACTCTGTCATGTCACTTCTGCATATGGAGCCCTGAACTTCATTGCTTTTTTCCCAGCCCATGTTACTTTGAAAATGCATGGCTGATTTCCATCCACTGTCACCCACTAGCTCTCTCAGCATTACTGCTTTCTCAGGTACTGTACTTTGGAATGGTTAAATCTTGGCAGATGGAAGAGTCTGTTTTAGAAGCTGTACTTTGCAAACTGCTGCCACGTTATTTCATCTAATGCAGACTTTGTCAATTTCTTCTTAAAGTGGGAGTGTCAGTTACTTAAAAGCAATGTGGCCAGTGCAAGAGATGACTTTATAAAAAAAGCCACCTTTGCACAGACAGTGCAGAAGAAACTGAATGAGGTGGGAGAAATTTTACTAATAAGCAACATGAAGGGAACAGATTTAATGCACTCTGCTCACGTATCAATCATCGTCTCTCCCCACCTGATCGTGCACCTGGATCTTCACTTGTCTCCTGGAGCTTAATCACTGAAGGCAGCTCTGATGCTAGTGATTCAGCGCTAATTAGAAATATGCATTAGCCCTGTAAATAGCCGCCACCAGACGTTCTTTATCTTACTAAAAGGGAAAGAATCCCAAACCCTGAGCCCATGAACACATTGTAGGTAATGATTTGCTGACAGCAGGGCAGGCTCAGTAACCAGCCTTCCAGTCCCCTTGCGATAGTTAGCCATTCTTCACTCTAACTGTAGACATTTGGGCAGCATAAATACCCGCAACGATGTGGTCTGCGTGAGTGGCCAAGGAAGCCGGGTGCACTGGCCATTGCTGTTTAATTTTCTAGCTGCAATTGTGACTATGCACCACATCAAGATGTAAGCATTAATTAGCACTGGAGTCTGGACACTGAAGGGATCTTGAACTAGCCTTACCCACGAGTACAAATGTCTCTAGTGTTATCAAACTGGGAGGTCATTTAAAGACACATTTCTATGAACCGTGAGCAGGTTTCCACTGTTTTCCTAGGCAATTAAGTATGTGTTGGTCTAAGCTTTCCCTCACAAAAAGCTAGCATCTCTAACCTGTTGTTAGGTATTGTGGCTGATCCAGGCTCCTGCCTTCCCCTGAAACAACAAAAGTGTAAAACATTGCAGAATTACTACTGAGAAAAATCACAAAAGATAGTTACTAGTAGTATCCTGTAAAACTCTCATCTAAATCAGAGCAAGACTCAAACCAAAACCCTGCATCCACGCAGCCCTGAATTTGGATCCATAGCCAGAGAAGGGAGATCACATCAGCATGTATTTCTGTGCTCCTACGGACTGGCCAGAAGCCACTGTAAGAGGTCAGAAATTGGGCTTTGTTCTCCCCACTCTGCTGCCAGGACTTCTCCCCACACCTGCCGGACCAGGGTTTCAGCTGCTGCTGGCTTGGCGCCTGAGATTCTCCGCGGCACTCGGCTCTTGAATGAAGCTGAGCATGCTGCAGAGAGGCACTGAATGGGAGACACACACACACAAGGAGAGGTAATAATTTTTTAGAGTTTTTGTCCTGTCTTTTAAAAGTTAACAACATGTCAAGCCACATCAAAGAGATTAAAGACAGGGACAGAGCTTGCAGGGAAACTGACAAACCAGTGAGAACCCAGCTAACAGCCAGGCTGAGCTAGTGGCCTTGTGACTGTGCTGAGAGCCACTGCGTTCCTGAAGGGGAAAGACTTTCAGTTCCCTCCTTCCAGCCACGACCCACCGTCGTTTGGGGCCCTGCCTCTCCTGGCTGGTGGCACTCGCAGAGCTGTGCTCCTAGTACAGGTGGCCCAGCACAAGCCTATACAAGTGCAAGTGCCTTTGTAGACCAGCACTGTGCATTTGCTGGGGGGTTAGGCAGCCGCATCAGGGCAAATATTCTCTGCAGCGATGGGCCTTGGATGTATTTCTTCACATGGTTCTGCTCGCCAGGCCAGCTCACCGCTCTGTTCTCTTGGGCACTGAGAGCTCACTGACTTTCTCTGTATCACTCTATTAAGAGCCCTCATAGATTAGATGTCAGCACAAAGAAAAGAGGGATACGGACTGGTGATTAGCAACTAATTGACCATTAAGTGGGTATCTGACGCTGTGTCACCACATGGTTGAGTTTTTTGTCATCCATGTTCATAGTTGGCAATGCAAAGCCGAGTCTTTAATCCTTCTCCCACCAGCAATTAAAACCCCACGGGTAGGTCATTTTTGTGCAAGTGCCTCTCTAAGTCCCCAGCCACAACTGCCCCCCAGCTGGACTGTTTGCATATTGTAGCAGCATAGTACAAATTATATGCCAGTTTCCAAGGGGGAGCAGTGCCAGTCCTGCTTTGCACCAGTGCAGTGTGCATGCTGTGGGGCTCACACCAGTGCAGCCATGCTGGTTAGCTATCCCCTGAATGCAGGAAGCCCAAAACCTAATGTGGAACTTAGTGCAAGGTACCACTTTGCTACACTTTTGTGCACGGTTCAGGAGACAAGGCAGGGACTCAGACACTTCCCTGGACACAGCTAAGGTGCTTCAATGCGACTGGTGGCTTTGTTCTACCCACCCCATTGTGCTTGGGAGTAGATGAAGAGACAGAAAATGGTATGAGTTGTGAATACACTGCCTGAAAATAATCAGTTGATTATAATATTTGTACGATAGGTTCACAAGCCAAGTTCCTGTGGATAATGTCCAGCACTCCAACTCCATGAGTACCTGCTCTTCCTAGAGCCCTGGGGGAGTGCAGGTGTCAATTCTGCCCTCCTTGTTCCCATTTAGGCAGGGATGGGGAAAGGCTGAACTCACAAGGGAATGGGCAGTGTTCCGCAATCCCAGGTGGACGTGTGTGGCTCGGGCACTGGGCTGAGAAGTTACAATGCAATGAGAAAATTCGTAAAAGAGGGAAATAAATTATCATAGCTGTAGCTGCTGCATTTGTTTTTGATAAAGTATTCAGTGCCACATCACCCTTTAGCTAGCAATGGCAGGAAGCTATGAGCACACAGGAGTGTATCTTTCTGTATGTGTTTTGCAGAGGGCACACTGTACAGTGAGGCAGCTTCAGGTGCAGTCTCACTGTCTGTAGCACAGTGGCTGAGTGACCTAGTTTATTCCAAGCTGCCCAGCGGCATGGCATGGTATGGGAGTGCTGAGGAGCAGAGGGACCCGTGGCACCTTTTAAAATACTGTACTTTCCATCAACCTTAAAAAAAGAAGTCACAGGCTGAATAAAACAAAAATTACCGTGTCCTCGGCTAGACGTTCATCTCTATCAGGCTATTCAGCAGCTTTATGGAGGAATTTGTGTAAGAGTCATGCATGACCAGAAACCAGCAGAAGGCCATCGGGTTCACATCTGGATTGAAAAACAGAACTGTGGTCAGCCAGCTTTATCCCCCAAAGTGCAATTTACCCACCAGACTCCAGGTGTGTGACAAACACACATGCAGGACAGTCACCTCTGTTTGTGTGTAAGGGAAAGAAGAGCAAGCTGCAAGCTGATGTTACATTTAGACACCACATTAAAATATTTGTTAGAAAGCATCCGACAGAAGTTGCATTAATTCTCTGAAACAAACAAATAAGGAGTCTGGTGGCACTTAAAGAGCAACAAATGTATTTTTTGCATGAGCTTTCATGGGAGAAAACCCCACTCCATCAGATGCTTTGATGATGGGGGAAGATACGGAATGGTAAGAAACAAATGGAAAGAAGGGTAAGTTGTAAGTGTAAATGTAAGGACTTACACTTCCCTGCATTTATTTCCTACCATTCTGTAAGTTCCCCCATCTTCAAAGCATCTGACAAAGTGGGATTTTCTCCCACGAGAGCTCATGCAAAAAAAAAAATTTGTTAGTCTTTAAGTGCCACAGGACTCCTTGTTTGTTTGTTTTATTGAACTAGACTAACAGGGCTACCCCTTTGGATCTTAATTCTGTGACTTTAGGTTGCGTATTGCTTACAGTGGGCTAGCAACTCGGGCCTGTCTGTCTAGCACTTCAGCTCATTGCTGACACATACAGACAAACAAGGAGACAAACATACAGACATATCCCTGATTCCCTGTACAGTCAGCAGAGAGGTGAAAAGCTACTGGAGTGGCAGCTCCATGGCAGTCTGACCTCCAGGCCTCCTGAACAGTATGTTGTATGGCATGGGGTAAAAGTGCATAGGAAACAAGTCCAGCACACTACTGTGGAGAGCCTACCATGCAAGTCTAGCTCCAGAAGGAAATGGAGCTGCATCCATGAGAAGAATGTCTCCTAGTTTGGCAGAGAAGATACAAACATTTGTGTCAAAGCTTTCTCAGGCAGGGGAGATGAGGTCAGACAGGCCCAGCTGTTTCTAACAGTGATGGAGACTGCATTACAGAGGAGCACTGAGAGTGAGATCTGAGAGTGAGATCTTTGTGACACTTACACAAGGTACCTGATGGAAGAGGCTAGGGCCAGGTGTAAACAGCAAAACCGCATTGTATTAGCAAACTACCTCACTCTGATGTTTTGAACAGACACCTGGTTCTCATGCCAGTGCATTCAGTTTGAGAAAGATCACACCAGTCTTCCAGCAGAGAGATGGGCAAGTCTGTAAGCCTCCAGAGTGCTCAAACCATTTTCTTAGACTCATTGCTAAAATGTGGGATTGTCAGAAGTTTGATGGAGAGAAGGCTACTTCAGTTCTTCTGCCAAGTCTATTACAGAAGACAGAGTGAGCTGGAGAAGCAAGTGAGCTGCTGAAACATGGACTGCAGCAGGAACCTTCAACTCGTTCAACTTTTTATTGACTAATGGCAAAAATTTCCAGTCAAGCAGGCAGTTGGATGGACAGTCACTGCAGCAAGCAGCTGAGAAGTCAGACAGAACTGTCACGATTTCCATAAACTGCAGCCTGCAGGCCCTCACTACTCCTCTCTGACCTTCTTCAAATGGTCACTCTGGAGGACTGCGCAAATCATCGCTCTTTAAGCCCATTTCTGCTAAAGAGCTGATAACTACACTTCCTTCTGGAACAAATGTGATTCCAATTTACAGCTAACATGACAACAGGCACACACCGTAATAACCCTGTGAGGAGACATGGCTTTCAAGACATCCGCAGACTCCAGATTAAATGAAATTTTGACAGAGAAAAATATATATTGGCAACATTTCTTGATCCACAATTCAAAGAGAAAATTGAAACCATATTTCCGTAAGATTCAGACCCTGGAAAAAAGTTCTTAATAAACAAAAAGAGACAGGTCATGTAATTCACTCCCTTTCCCCTTTCTCATTTGTTGGCCCGTAACTATTAAGAGTCAGGGAACGAAGGTTTTTGACTGAAAATTTGCACTTTATCCTGACAAACAAAACTATTTGGAAGGAAGTTTCCCAGCTGCAGTTAAACCTGAAAGTGGGACTATTTATGACTTCGAGATGTGAGCAACAGTTCAACACAATGAAACAATTGCAAAAGAGCACTGCTGCTGTCCAGGGTTAAGAGTTCATCTGGTTTGCACATCCTTTTCTACTTTGCTTTCACTGATTGCCATCTTTAGCAAACGGGGAGTAGGGATGGGCAATGGCAGGAGTTATTAGTAATGCATGTAGACTTATGTTCTTATTTGCTCAGGAAAGTTAAATAGATCACCACGCACAGAGGGCCAGCACAGGGCATAGGTGCTCTCAGAGTCCTACTTAAACCCTGAGCTGCAACTCTTCAGGCTTGATAGAAGAGCTTAAGGAGGGTGCCTTAAGTGGGGTTCTTGTCATGTGAATCCACAGGCTGGCTCTCTGCATAGGGGCAAATTTCACCCATGAGCTGATGCTTTATACATCAAAATGTGTTTTTATTTTTCCCTGAGTCCTTTGCAGTGGCATTCCTGAGCTGCAGGTTTTCATAGTATCACAGTTTAGAAGCCCTGGATGCATACCAGTACTTGGTGACAAATGCATATGTACCTTCACAAAGGTGTCAGCCACAGGCATTAGAAACACATGATTTTTTAAAGCAGTGCACTGTCATTGCCTTGAGATTATCTTTTTTAAATTAGAATAATAAACATTTCATCATTTTATGTAAGGCACAGGGCTCCGACACATATAGGAGGCAGCTTATGGGGTTTCAACTCTAGGGTACCTCCACCTGGCTGCCCCGGGGATTAACTTCCTCCAAGTCTGATGCCCACTTCCTTTGTAGGCTCTTGCTGCAGCCTCCTTCCTCTCTGGGACTCATGTAGCAATTCACCTGGAAACACCTGCCACATGTCAGATGCTGATCGTTTAACTGAGTTTGAGTAAAACAAAACAAGAGGTTTGTAGAGGTGGGCAAAATCCTTCATTCAAGATTATTTTTCATAGAAACTCCATCAATTTATTTTTTAATTCCATTATTTTTTTCCAGAAAGATTATCATTTGGAAAACAATCTGGATTTATTTTTGATCTTGCAATTTTTCTTTTCCTTTTTTTACCCCCTCCCCTTTTTTTCTGGTAAAAAATTGAAGAAGCAAAAGGGCGAAAAACCAAATGAAAACCAAACACTGCGAAAAATGCCAGGAAAAAAAATGAAAAGCAAAGAAATGATTGAGAAAGAACCCAACAAACTTATTTCAACCTGTGGCAGGAATTGTTTGTTGGTTCTAGATCCACAAGGAGCCATTTGGAGCCTTTTATGGGAATCACTGCTTGAGCCAATATTCTCTGCTTGATTCATGAAAAAGCCTAATTTTGGTGTAATGTTTAGATGACGCCACTGTTTAGATCTGAAGCCCGGCCAGTTTGTGAGCGCATTCTGGAAATGTGAGAATCACTCTTTAAATAGAAGTCCTGGGGAGCTGGCTGCAGGCTCTTCCTGGCGCTGTATAGCAACATGAATTAACGTGTGACAGTGACAGAAAATGGAAAAGAATGGCCCTGCAAATGCAGTTACAAGAAAAAGGCAAATTGATTTAGTGGACATATGAGTATTTTTGAGGGAGAAAGCAGCAGAGCTGCATGACATATTCCAAGATACCCTGCGATTGCTTCTCTTAAGGAGATGTCATTCAGATTTTCCTGAGCTAGCCTTTAAATTACCATGCTATAAATAGACAGGACACTAGCTGTATTTACAGTACAAGCATCAGGTGAAAACCTACAGCTTCTGTAGCTTGTGTTCATCTCACCTTGGATCTGCCCTGCTGGAGGTTAACTCTTATTTCCATGTTAATGCCCTCTCGGTCCCAATGACTGCCGTTTGTCAAATTAACATTCATTTCAGCAACCCAAAAGTGAGAGCTTTTAAACATTAATTCATGACTATGAGCTCTTCTCAGCACATTATTATGCTACTGTGATGAAACAAACTGCCTATGGAAAGATATAGATCCTACTAGAAATGGTGGCGCTGTAAATGAGAAAGGAAACCTATTACTGAGGCAGTGCTAACGTGGCTCACTGGGGAGCTTGGGAACAGGCAGAGAGGGTTAGAGCACAGTGATGGCATGTGTCTTTGTTGGATTACATTCAAATAAAAAGACCAAGCCAAACACATTGGTTCGGATCAGAGGAGATGTAAATTTCAGGGAACCTTTCCCCTGATGGGAGGCTCCACCGACAGGAGGTTACTTGTGAGAAGGTGTTGACGGTCCTGTGGCTGTGCTATTGCATGCTATATGTACTGATGGTGGAACCACTCATGGTCTCTTTCTCAGCTAGGTCCTCAGATGGTGCTCGTGGCCTCTTAACATCTACTGCACATTTTGCACCTTCCACTCTTCAACATACCAAAGCAACTCTGAAATAAGGTTTGCTCCAAAAAATGTGCCTATGGCGAGGGAAGGTTTTCAGAATTGAACATTACTCAGCACAACTATTGCCTCTTTTATTATCAGGCCTGTGAAATCAACACAATATCTTGCACCCACCGCCAGCCACCAGCAACATGGTTCCTTTGCATCACTGGTCTCTGTCCAGCTAAAGAGCATGCCCAGGAAAACGCTTAGCAGACACTGCCTAAAGAAAGCCAGGCATTATTTTTATGCTAATAGGATTGTTTTAAATGCAAGAGATTAACATCTAAACCATGAAATCTGGACTATTTTGAGTCTGCAATTATTCCAGCATGTCTGATCAATGTGCTGTCTCCGATTAATAAGACAAATTAGGGGAAGGGCATGCTGATGACAATGGCGAGAGAGGAAAGCTGATGCTGGAGCGCTGGTGCACTGGGGTGGCAGACAAAAGCAGGAAAGGGCCCCACCATGAACCTTACCCCAGGGACCTTCCTTGCCTGGGAAGCACAGTTTGGTCCCATGAGTATGCGCAAACATTTCTCTTTTAACGGTAGCAAATCCCTAATGGCTACAGCTTTTTCATGTCTATTCCTGCGTCAGTGCACTCCGGGAACCGTACAGCTTAAAATGTGAGCATGCTGCACAGCATCCACTGGATAGATTGGTTCAGTGTGGGCTCCCCCAGCAACAAGGCTCTCTGAGACTCCTGTCCCTGGGGCCCACAAGCTGGACAGCCCTCATCTGAGAAGTCACAGGGTGCAGCCAGCGGGTGCAATCCAAGGCAGTACAGTCAGCACTGCCTCCGTTGCCGCAGGATGGGCCTGAGAGAAACTTCACAAAAGAAGCCCTTGTTGCATCAGGCTGGAGAGCTGGGGGCTTGGGCCCAGGCTTCAGCCTGAGTGTCATGGCTGGGCTTCACCCCAGCCTGTCTGTGCTGCTCTCCCCAAATACAAAGGAAGGGGAGGCTGTGGGATCAGCATTCTGTCCCGGCTTCCTTCGCCAAGGGAGACCAGCCTAGGTCTTTGCTATTAAACAGCTATCCTTGAAGAACAGGGTAGCAAGGGGCTGAGTCCCTTGGACCTGCAGCTTCTGTCACCATAGTGAACAAGGCAGAACCAGGCCCAAACTTCCAAACCACCATCCCAACTTCTCCCTGCATCACGTATGCTGCTTGGAGGCAGGGCTTACCCATGGAAGTCAGCAGGTGTCTTTCTGTTGACCTCAGCAAAAGGGTTGGGGCTTGGCTCCTTTGTGTGTTATTGGTTTTGGTATCTGAGCAGACAAAAACAGCTTCCAGATGGGTGTGGGGCATCTCCCTTCTCCCTGGGTCATTTTGTGCGTTGCCCAGCGCTGGTTTTTAGCTAGCATGTGTGTAACGAACCCATGTTTTCAAGCAATTTACATCCAAACACTCTGGTACATGGAAGGGGAAAATCCAGTTTCCTTTAGTTCTACCCAGTTCATACATTTCATACATAATAGTTTCTCCATTGTGAGGACCATGAACTATTCTCCCACTAAAGGCTAAATCAGTCATAAAGCTCTCTGACAGCTTGAGAAGATGTTGGCTGATGAATAGATCTGGTTTGAAAAGTCCAATATTGTGCCCTGCACATGTGCCTGCCCCAGAATTTGCTGGTCTTCACTCTGTTGTGCTTACACTGAAAGCCCACTGCGTTCAGTGTGATTCCTTGTGTCCCTTGCACAGCCAGCGTGGGAAGGGTCTTCAGGATCTGATTTTTACTGACATGATGACAGGCTTTTCCATTTGCTTTCCTTGGAGTTTGATATCCCGCTTCCGAACTCAGAAGGTCTCCCAGGCCGCCCTTCTTGCCCTATCCCTCCCCAGAGGTGCCAGGCTGTCCGGTCACCATTCTTTCTGCTCAGGGTTCAATGAGACTTGGCTCTGCACGAGGCACATAAGCCTCAAGAGTCTAGTGCCTGCCCTGCCACGCCAGATGCATCTCCTACGTCACCCCTGCCTTCAGGACAATGTCTCTCTCTCTCTCTCCTTCAGAGCCCATTTAATGGTGCATTTCCTGTTCTTAAGAACTTTTTAACGTTTCAGTTAGTTAAGAGATTGGCTACACTGAGGTGGCTCAAGTCTCTTTTGAAGTCCACTGAGAAATGAGCTGGGAAGGCTCCCATCTAGCGACACTTGCAGTCAGGGGACAGCCCCATGGGAGTTCTGTCGCCCAGCTGAGTAGCACTCTGGGAAATGCACTTTCTTGCAGACTGAGCTGCTTTGAGCAAGATTTCCCTTGGGACTGAAAAACAAAGATAATAAGTGACGCGCAGGGGATTTTGAGGAATATTCAGATTATTTTTTTCCTCTCCCTGATGTAGCTTGGCACTCCATGACTAGCAAATGCATTGGTGCATTGTATGGGTGTAGCTAGGCATGTGAACCCAGGCCGCTACCACTCCTCTCAAACAGACTTGCATGGGTGGCTGTGCTACAGAAAGGAAACTGATCCTCAGACCTGTAAACACACATCTCACTCATTGGTTGAGTCTTGAGCAGGAGCCAACAGTTTGCTGCCATTTCTTTTAGGGCCTGTTCAGGACAGACAGACTGAGCTCGCTTCACTTCACAGAGGGACTGGGGAGCAGATTCAGCAAACCAGTTATGTGAGCTTTACTGAGGGCTAGGAAGGGGCTGAGTTGCCAGCTGGGCAGTAACCACCAGCCTCAGAAAATGGGGACACCAGCTACCAGCGAATCTCCTGCAGCATGCATTTACAGTCTGCGTGAGACCCTTGACGGGCAGGGAAGGAAGAGCTGGGGGCTAGGAAGTGCTGGGTCTTTTCTGACTGTGCCTGCTGACTTCTTATTCAGTAGTTTTCAAACCATGGGTTGGGACCCACTACTGGGTAACAGACCCTCAGGTACTGGGTCATGGCCTCTCCCCAAACACCCCACTGCTCAAGGATTTAATTGTTGGGTCACAGGCATAAATTATTTTTTTTTCAACTGGGGTTCCAAGGCAAAACGTTTGAAAACCACTGTTCTTGTTCTCCCACGTACACTGGGCAGAACAGGTAGCAAAACATCTGAGGCAGCCCAAAGTTTTGTGACTATTTATGGGGTGACTGATTGAGGCTGAGGGCCAAGGTCCTGTGCTGTGCCAAGGGCAGGAACGCTAGAGGAGATGTGTTTTGCCCCAGCCCAATTAAGTTTCACTGCACTCTGCCTGTGCAGCATCAATTCCCATAAAATCCTTTCCACAATAGGTAAGGGCCTCCCCTTCACAGCTACCCATCCCAGGCTGGCTGACACCGCAGCCTGCCCCACATCTGGTCTCCTCGTTTTTCAGAGGAGAGCTCGTCCCCAACAAGCAGAGACAGACCTCTTCAACTTAACTGCAGCTAGAGTAATACCTGGCTCCTTGCTGAATATGAGTTTGTAATTCAATCAATATGTTCTGCTGACACCTTAAACTGCACAAGTGGCTCAAAGCAGCCTGTACAAAAGCCAGCAAACCAGAGCCTGAACGACAGCTATGCTACTGCACCAGACTCCACCATGCTCAGTGGGCTGGGGGTAGAAGGATAAAGTCCTCTTTGTTAAACTAATTCTTTTAAAACCTCTTCAGAAAGGACAAGGAGGGAAACCTCTTCCACCCCTTGTTAAATAGTTCAGTCTTGCTCTTCTGCGCACATTTCAAACCACTGTTGTTTTAGCTGTTATGTGGAGCCATTAAATCTGACTATAAAATGGGAGCGGTTTGAAGTGTGTAAGATATATTTCAGGGTGACTGGTAATGGAAGACAGAGCCTTTCATCTCTAGAGCACTGACTTGAATCCAAACATCATTATCATGTGGAGTCCATTTGGTTGCCAATATGAAATGATTTTGGTCAGTCTCAGTCCAGGTTCAAGTGTCTAGATGACAAAAAACTAACCTAACTGGCAGTAATTGGCCTCCATCTTTCAGTCTCAGCAGAAAGTTCAAAGCTAGACAGGGAGCTGAATGTGGACGCACCATAGCATGACATTCCACTGGCACCAGCCTCCTTCTGCTGGACAAATAAAGCTCTTCACTTGCAAAGGCTATCAGCCTGCAAAGCATCAGAGCTGGGAGAAGGACTAGGGGAGCCCAAGTGAAAGCAGGCTCACGTGATCTGGAAAAGAAGATTAGAACTAGCCAAGGCATGTCACAAATAACTTGGCAAGTCATTGCCTGGGAGTGATCGGGGAAACGGCTGTTACCTGGCCCTTCTCCCTTTTTGTTTCATTCATCAGAAAAATGTGTAGAAAGAATCCAGTATCCCATATGAGCTTGTACCCACTCTATTAACCTGTAAAAACTTCCTCACGAGAAGGAGCTGTTCTAAAAACCTGTGCATGGCCTTGTTGCTAAGGAAACCACTCCCTTTGTCTGCACCGTTTGTGCATCATAGGTGCCATGTTACTTGGACATTGCAAGCACAAAGAGGAGATCAGGGGCCATCTCTTGCAAAAAAGTTTAGGGAGTAAAAAACTAAAAGTATACAGGTAATTTTGGGGCAGTGATGGAAAGGAAGAAGTGGCTCAGTCATGACACGAGGCACCAAAGCAAGCTGGTGGGAGTTGTCTTCCAATAGAAGGAGCTATTGATGGAGAGCTGTCTATGAAAGGTCACTTGCCCTTCCAGTGGCATGTGCTGTTTGGCCCTCTGGCCTCTCATATCTTTGCCCATTTTATCAGAAGCATCGGCTATAGTGGCAACACCACCAGCACTGGATATGTCAGTTGCACCACTCATTAAGTTGAGTCAATGAATTTATCCACAATACGTGTAGAACTGCAAAGGTACACACAACTGGTGGTCAGCCCTTGAACCCACTCACGGAAACTGGAAAAGTTAGACAGTTATAATGGGCCAGTAACTTATAATAGCAAGCCCTGAAGTCAGGTGGCTGTACCCTGACTTTCCAGCATGTAAACGGTACTGTCATTGACACCAGACCAGGGGCTAGAAATGTTACAGAGAGTGGTGGGTTTCTTTACTAAATGGAAACTGAAATTCTGTATCTGGTAGATCAGCAAAAACTCTGGGAGGAACTCAAGCTGGCAGAAAGCACTGATTTTCTAGGTGGGCTTGTTGTCCTCAGCCCTGCCCACAATTAGAATAATGCTAATATTATGAAGATGATGATGGTTATATACAAGACTTCATGTTTACTGACTATGAATATAACACAGTTCACGCTGTGTCGCTCTAGCTCAGTGAAACAAACAAAGTCCCGGGGCACTTTTAAAGACTAACGAATTTATTTATCGCATGAGCTTTCGTGGGAGAAACTCCCACTTTGTCAGATGCTTGAAGATGTGACCCCTTTAGAACTTTATAAATTTCTTAGTCTTTAAAAGTGCCACAGGACTCCTTATTTGTTTAACATTACACAGAACATTTATAAAACATCCACTTTTTAAAATCAAACATAGCATATGTACACAAATGACATTACAACTGAATCTGTGCTTATTGCTATATATAAAGAAAGGAAAATAATTCAGCTAAACATCTAACTGAATGAAAAATATGGCCAATTACATATGTTTAAAAAAACAATTTTTCTGACAATATTGTCTTTAAATGTGAAAGTTACTTTTTCATTTAAACAATAAATGTCAGGGCTGCATTTCAAAGAGGTGCCTTTTCTGTTATTTCATTTCCTGGAGTCCTCGTCTCAAAAGGACATGAATAGAACACTATAAATAAAATAGTTACTTAAGGATTTACATCTGAGGATTTCTATGGAAACAAAACGAGGAGGAGATTTTGCATCACTGTGGAGGTGGCAACGGCAAATGGAAAGGAAGAATACACACCAAAAACAGAAAAGAAACTTTAGCTGCCACATGGCAAAAGTGAGCCAGAGCCACAGTTCAGGGTACCAGTGTGCAACCAAGAGAGAGGGAGGTTGCTCCTGTGTCATCTCCAAGAGCGTTCTGGCTGGAAGATGAGTGTGGGGTAGGCCTGGTGTTTGTTAGAAGAGACACACTCTTTGCCAGGACACAGGTGAAGAGGGATGGAGAAGAACAGGAGTTCCAAGGACAGATTTTGTTGCAATAAGCTGTTATACAAGTGTGATCTGGGCTAGATCACACACTCAGTGTGGATAGCCCTGGCAGCCAGTGCCAAATACTTCACTGGGAGATGCAAGAGGCCCTTTTCACCACAGCATTACAATTACATAGGCAGAAAAAAGCCTGACTATCGAATTTGACAAAACACACACCACAAAAACCTCCTCCTGGGAGCTGGCCAGGGAATGATGTTGTTCCCGGGTGCAGACTGAGTTTAGGTAAGCACACTGCAGGAGTGTAGAGGACTAGTTAAGAATGGTTAACCACAGGCTGTTCTAGGGAAGTTCTGTTTTGCCATCCTTGTACTAAGTAAGGCAGAACAGGACTTACTATTCTGGCAAAATAAGAGCGATGTCCCTGCTGATTTTTCACATATCAAAACAAGGAGAGGTGCTTTTTCCAGGTATGTCAATCCACAATGCTCTCTCATTTATCCTTTAACAATTGAGTCTTTTTCCTTTGAACTCTTCCTCTTTCTCCTTGCTGCTCATCCTATTTCCTGCCCACATTACTCACAGAGACCCTCTTTCCAAAGGGGTAGCTATGTTAGTCTAGTTCAGCACAACAAAGAAGAAGTCTGGTGACGCTTTTAAAGACTAACAAATTTATTTATTGCATGAGCGTTCATGGGAAAAGGTCCCACGTCAACAGATGCTTTGAAGAATGGAGACCCTCATGTGTCAGTACCATAGAGATGCATGGCCAGGAGGCATCCATATAACAGAAACAAAGGCTCCAGCATCAACTTGTCATTGATGGGAAATGGCTTTCCAAGTGAGCCGGACCAAAATGACTAGCATAACATAGGAAACAATTCAACAATCAACAAATCTTTCAGCACTTAATAGGATTTTAGAAATTGAATTATCTATTTAAGCACTGACAATCCTAACCTATCAATCAATTAGGGAATGCCAGGCTCTAGAGGCTACAGATTCACTTAAAGTCAGCGTACTATTTTTCTTTTAAAAACTCCTAAATATTCCCTGCTGTGATTGGGACTGGACAATGGACTCTGCTCTGAACACAGGGCCACCAATCTCCCAAGTCAAGTCAGTAACCAGAGGAGAAACATCTGCTACTCAAGGGTAGAAAGAATTGAGTACACAGCAGGTTGGCTCCAGATCAGCACTGCAACTCGGATGTTGGACGGGCAGGCCACAAGATGCCACTTCTCAGCCCCAGCCCCAGCCCCAACCCCAGGGAGTGTCTGTGACCCAGTACTGGCTCCCAACCCATGATTTGAAAACCCCTGCTCTAGATCCAAGACACTTGTCTGGAGTCAGGCCTCCTGGGGGAAGGGTCTTTCTCTAGGCTCAGGGTTGTTGGGGAAGCACTGCACTGCAGCTGCTCCCTGGAGCAACACATAGTCCCATAATGACCTGGACCTCTTGCCACTTCCTGGTAAAATCCTTCGGCTGTCTCTATGTCTCCCTAGGGGGGTTTGTCACTCCTAGCCCTTTGGAAACTTGTGCCCTCTAGCAGCACCTTTCATAGGTCCCCTTTTCTGGGCATCACTCTATCTTGTGCCCCCGCCACGAGAGGTCCCTCTCCTCTGCTTTCCATGACCCCAAGCTGAGTTCTCAGAAACCTTTTATCAGGCCCAGATGATCCAGAATTAATTAACTGCTGCCCAGCGCTTGAGCAACCAAGGACGCAGAAGTGTGTTGGTGTTGGCTCCCTCTCAGTGGCAGTCCCTGTCACAGGCGGGCTGAGTACCACTCACCTCAGCGGGCTGGCTACTTCATGACACCCAGTCAAACCAAAGCAGATCTCCCAACCAAGCCACACCTAAACTTGGTATTTCTAGCCCTTCAAAATTAAAAAATTTCTAGCCCTAAAAATTAGTCTGTGCTGAGAGCTTCTATTATTGTTATTTCTCAAGGGCCTGTACCAATTCTGTGGCATCTCTGCATCTATAAAGCCCCTCAGCCGCTCAAAAACTTGTGTCTCTCTGACTGTCGTGCAGCAGGGTAGGTAGCTAACAACTGGCCAGGACAATGAGCAATGGCTTTAGGCAGGGACACTGGGAGTGGGGACACATACAACTGGCTTGTTTCTGCCAGCTGGACAAATCTGAGTGGGGAATTCACCCTGTGCTCCAATGTCTCACTGATTATTGGATAGCTTCTCTTTGATAACATTTGTTTAGATTTATGCAATTTTCCACCACCCCCTAACTTTGTATTAATGCAGGAGGTGACACGGACATTACTGATGGGACATACGGTCAGGTATTCACAGATGAAAGGTTAGTTTATTAATCTACTGGGAGACCTTATGAAAAACAAATTCTGGTAAACAACATCTTTTTCCTGACTGTTTTTCAAAATTTAAACCAGGGATACTGGTCTCTGAGTTTTCCTTTGATGTATTTCCGTTGCACTGTGATATTACATTCTTCAAAAAAGAGAAATTGCCTTTTCTACAACATTCTTGAAAAAATAGAAAAATCTAATTGAATATCCTGCCCATATATGCTGAGTATCATCTGCTCACAAGTTATGAATGTTCTCTGAGAGTTGCTAAAACATGTGGTTAGATATATTTGAAAGACATTTCTCTGTTAAGGGACTTACAATATCAATGCTGTATCATTTTCTTTTTATTCTGGAAACAGTCTGGATTTGACAGCTCTGGCTCTTGCTATTCTCTTGAGCTTCGTATTCACATTCCCTCTCCCACCACCCCAGCCTACTCCACCCAGGCTTGCAGTATTTTTCACATGGTGGACAAAGTTCCTGCCGGCCTGGATCTTTGCCTTCTGCTTCAGACCAGGGCAGGGTGCAAATGCTCTATTGAGTCAACTTCTGTCCCTGAAGGAAAGATGCTGAGACAAAGCATCCTGTGGGGCCACTCTGAAGCCTTCAATCCCCCAAGGCTGCCGTTGATGGCTGGCCCAATGTTACTAGATGGCTTCTCAAGGGGGACTAGCTGAGAACGGCAACCAAGAAATATGGGCCAGTACACCTTGCTTGTAGCAGGGCCAGCCCCCAGCCACCCAGGAGACATTGGCAAAGTCAGACACAGAGACAATGGGAATCTCCCTAGATTTTAAGCATTCCTGGCCAAAAGGCAAAGCATTAACAGCCTTTGTTAAGATCCTCAGTGATCCTGAGCGGTTCTGATTGCTTTTGCTACTGGATCTGCTCTTCGGAAGCTGAATTCATCCTTAATGGATATTTTTAATGAGCTGAAGGAAATCCTGGCATGATAACTTTTGCTGAGTGAATAGAGGCTTGTTATCCATTTGCACCTAGAGAGAAGAGCCAAGGAATGCTTTACCTTGGACCGCAACGTTATAGCTGTTCATCGAGTGATCTCCCTGCTGGACGCTTAGGGAAATTGCAGCCAAAGTAACAGAATCCCATTCCAAAGCTGGATGACTGGCTTGGTTAACCCTTATTTTTTGGAGGAGGGGCTTAGTTCTGTTTGTTTTAAATTTAAGCTCTGAAAAGGAGGCAGAATACACTGTGCCCTGGCCACTGGAACTTGATTAAGCACTGAACTTTAATTAATTGACTGACTTGAAGTAATAAGGTTGCTCGATTCACTTTGCCCAACAAAGAAGTGAATAGTTTATTTATATTACGCTGTCAGGTGTAGGTTCTGCCATGATATAAATAGCTGCTCTTGGGTAGCGTACGATCAATCAACCCTGTGCTATCCGCAAGGAGCTGAACCAGCAGAAGCATAGCTCTCTTCACCAGGGCCTGCCAGTAGCTTCTTTGAGTTCCTGGACTGAGGAACCAGTTACTTGACTAGAGCCGGCCAAGATGGGAAAAGCTGGAGCATCCTGTTCCATTCAGATCAATGGGGAAATGATGGTTTGGAACGGTCAGCTTGACTTTGATGGGTGTTAGCTGCACCTGTTACATGCTCACACTCACTCTGTGTCTCACATGTGTCACACAGGCAGAGCACACACCCCATGTGCCAGTTCCAAAGGGGCAATATCTGAGGAGAGATCACTGAGGGTGTCTGATTGTCCATTAGCAATACACAATTATTGACATTTCTCTGCTGGCAGGTGCAGAAGCCTTCCAAATGTCAGCTTTCCATCCAGTCCAGTTATTTTCCTCTTCGCATCCTTGCGATTAAAGGTTACGAGGTAAATCCTCTCCACCTGGAGCTTGTCGCATGCCCTACCACAATAGCTGGGGGGAAACGAAATCACTGCAACACTGCTGCAAGTTTCCCAATAGGAACCAGGAGCAAAGCACGAGAGGGAACACTCAGAGCAAATACCCCCAACTGTGTCTTCTGAGCACATCCCCAGCTCTTTAAATTGATTGGCACTTTCTATTTGAGGAAAAATGAGTTCTTAAAATTGGAATACAGGTTATTGTTATGGTAATACATTGAGGCTGCAGAAGGAGAGATTTTAAGATACAAAAAGGTTAGTTTAAATCAAGAAGCTGATAGGTTACTCTATATAGAGTGCTCAAGCCTAATGAGTTCAGAGGTACGTATGTATTGAGTCTGGCCCTCTTAATATTGTTGATTCACGTTGTAGGAGTGGGTAATAACCAAGATAACCTGAGACTTCTGAGATCATTACTGCTTTATCACTTTTTGTATACAATATTTTCAGCATCATTTAGAATGTCAGCCTTTATAAAATGCTTCCTAATATTAAGGGACATTCTATACATCCAGCCACATATTTACATACACACACAGCACACTTGCCATCCCAAACCGATTGTAGAGGGAAAATACAGGAAGTATATTTTAACCATACTATAGGATATGGTACTAAGCAGAAGATTTATGAATAATGTAACAACAAATGTACCAAACCCATATTAGGCCGACATAGTGACTGATTCCCAACATATGTTATTGCTCTTCTCTCTTCTTTACCTGAAATTCAGAATCTGCACCTTTATTTGGAAAATAATGGTACTTGCAGAATTATAAAAATTTAATATGCTCCTAGTAAAGTGAAAAATGTGAGGTTATGATATTGTCTAACACTTTCAAATGTGTTTATTAATTCATGTTTTAAATCATAAGTTTCATTCTGCAGTAGAGTCATATACAGCAATAAGCAAGTTTTAAAATATTAATGAATAAACAATATTTCTCTATTGAAATATACCATGCTTCTTTGAACAATGTACTACCAGTAATAAATCAAAACCAGCAGAAAATTGCATTTCATATTTAATACAACTTGAACTCTGCCTTTTTATAAATTATATCTTTTTTGTTTAATTGGCGTCAGTTCAGATCTACCAGATTGCTAATAAAATTCTGGATTTCCATATTTAATGATGCGTGCTCTTTATGCTGAATTTTACCAGAAAATAAAGCAGCCTTGTATTCTTCTAATAGATAGCATTAATAGGTGAGCGCATGTCATGAAAAACAGCCCCTTTTCATTTTCCTGAAGCCTAATTTGGGTTCTCAGATACGTAATGGGAGAGGGGGAAGCAGTACTTTCTCTGGCTGATAACATTAGCAAAGCACAGCAGGCCCATATGCCGGGCTCTTCTCTGCTCGGATGTGCGTTTGTGTTCTCATCTCAATGTTCAGCAACCTTCTAGCTTGGCGTAATGCCCACTGAACAAAGAAAGCCTTTCCTTGTGGGAGTCTTTTCATTTTGTGGACTCCTAAACACAGGGGTTTTTGACATTCCTGGTGGCCCTGAGCCAAAGAATGTAGGTATGTTCCGTTTTTAGACCTGTGCTTTTCCTCGGGAAAAGGTCATACTCAATTTGGCAGCTGATTTTGTTGGGCTAGCACCTGAATGGGCTGCGCACGCTAAATGGAGAACAGATGTAGAGCAGATAACTAATCCAGAACAGACAGTGAGCAGATGGGATTTCTCGGCTCTTTCTAGACGGATGTCCCGGTCCCGAAGACAGGGCAGGGGTGTGTGTACATAGTTTTATCTTCCACTGCTTCCCCTGCACAGTCCTTTTCCTGGAATGCTGCCACCCCCTTAAACTTCAGACAAAAATCAGCGTGTCTGTTACCAGGAATTTCCCCCCTGACTCTCAGTGTTGACCCGCATGAGGCATGCACTTCTATGTCCTGCAGCTCCAAAAGCCGTAGCTCCAAGGGGAGTAAGGCCTGGGAGACCAAGCTCAAAGATGCTGTTCCTGCCCCATGCCTGTGGCACATCCCATGAATCCCATCCTACCTTGGGCATTTAGCGGTACCAAAAAGACTGCTTTACACCTGGAGAAAGTCTCCCATATACCATATACAGGAGACGGGGGGAAAGGCTGCATGAGGCAGAGCTTCATGCCAAGTCTCTCAACAGAACACACTCTTGCAATTCTTTGCAAATGCCCTTCTGAAACCTCCTGCTCTCAAAGCTAAATGGTTCATCCAGAAGAGCCTAGATGGGCTGACAAGCCATTCACGAGAGGCAACAGGGTCTATGCCGCAAAACAGTGTGTGAAAAGTCTCCACCTTTGCTGTGGATGAAACTGAACCATCTGCTCTTGGTGGAGCCCTGGCAGCGGGTACTAAGGGAATGCCCTGGGCCCACTTCCATCCTTTATCAGCCTCAATGAGAACATAGGAGCAACACACTGTGCAACTGAGCCTCCCCCAGCTCCCTCATCCAGCAGGCCTGCAGCCGGTGCTCACATCTCACCGCAGCAGTCACGCAGCCTGCCTCTGTTCCCAAGGCCTGCCCAGAGTTTGAGGAGTCTGGCAACTTGCGCCCACACCTAACACCCCGCATAGGCAGGAAGGAGAGCGACATCCAGGCTGTTCACCCTGGGGAGTCATTTCTGTGGGAGCCGCTGACATAAATGCTGGCAATGAATGGCTGGAATGCTGGCTAAGTTGTGGAGGTAAAATAGAAAGGGAAGAGTTGGCCGGTTCTGACTCTGTGAGCTGCAAAGCTGCCCCTAGCTTGGCCAAGTAGTAGGTCCAGATTCACTAGAGCAAGGAGGTCAAAGTGCAAGCATTTGTTCAACAGCAAACAGCCCACTGGCATCTCAGGGTACAGAGACAGGGATCTGCTACCTTCCACGTGCTGCCGGCTTTTACCAGTTAGCCTCATCCGCTCTGCAGGGCAGCACACACTAGAGCCTCTTCCATGAGTCTCCAAAAGACACTCAGTGCTAGAAAGTCTGGTCATGTTTTCCCACTGTGTTACTGTGTTCTGTGGAATTGCAAAAGATGTGGTAGGCAAGAGTCGAATCTTTACAAAACACCGGTGTAAGTAATTAACATTAGCAAGGTACTCACAACATTGCCCAGACTGACACAATGCCTCCAACACTGACACCATTTCTTTGCCTCAAAAGAGAAAGGAGGATGTCACAGGTGACCAGTGATGGAACAATTAAAAAAAAGTGCAAAAAAACCTTCTTATTGGTAAGGTGTAATGTAGCTAATGATAGAAATTAGAGCCAGAAAAGTGGCTGTGGACGGTCATTTCATCCACAGCTCCCAAATGTACGTGCAACTGTCTGTCCCAGTATTTTCTTCAAGGCAGCTGCTTTAAAGTGATGATTCAAGTAAAAGTGGGTCACTTGCATGCAAGAAGTGTGTGTGCGTGTGCATATGCGCGTGTGTATGCGCGTGCATCTCTGAGAGGGAGATGAATGTCCATAGATACGTGTGTGTATGTATACATACAGATTGGTAGCCACAGATTTGGCTGAAATTAATTGATTGTAATTAGCCTGTGTAAAGAAAACTCTTAAATTTGTTGCCGCATGAGGGTTTGGCAGTCTCAAATAAATTAATCCTTTTTATTATATCAGTGACAGGGAGCTGATCAAATAGACTTTGATACAGATTTGGGGATTTATCACCTCGTAGCACTCTGATATGCTTGAACTTTTTTTTCCCTGCTGCTGGTGCTGGAGGCAAGAACGAGGCTACAAATGACATTTGCTTCAGAACCTGCTCACAAATGAAACTGGGGATTTAGCAACAAATGAAGGAAGGCTGTGAGGGAAACTTTGAAGAAAAGTTTCTCTTTGGCATTTGTTGCAAAAGTAGAATTTTCTGTGGTGGGTAAGGGAGAGATTGGTGCAGATTAATTACTGGTAAATCCTAGCACTCACAAACTTAAGTCCAGTCTGTTGCACTGAGGCAGGACAAGTAACCCTAGACCATCCCTGAGAGAGGATTGTCTGACCCATTCTTCAAAACCTCGCATGACGCATGATCTACCACATTCCCCGGAAGCCTGGTTCAGATTTTAACTACCCTTAGAGTTAGAAGGTTTTTCCTTGTCTCTCACCTAAATCTCCTATGTCACAAATTAAGCTCATTACGTCTTGAGCACCCCTTCATTGTACTTGCATAACAATTTTCACTCTCCCCTTTCCAGCAGCACATAATATATTTAAAGACTTACCAGGCCCATCCTCAGTCCTCTATTCTCAAGACTGAATGTCCATTTTTTTCTTTACCCTTTCCTGATAGGCCAGGATTTTCTAATGCTTTTATTATTTCCATTGCTGTCCTCTGGACTCTCTCTCCAATTTGTCCTCATCCTTCCTAAAATGTGGCACCCAGAACTGGGCACAGTACTCCAGCTGAGCCTTACCAGTGCCAAGTAGAGCGGGACAGTGACTTCCCATGTCTGACTTACAGCAATCCTGTTAATACAGCCCAGAACGATATTAACCTTTGGAGCAACTTCATTGCAGTGTTACTCAGATTTCATTGTGATCCACTATAAGCCCGGATGCTTTTCAGCAGCACTCCTGCCCAGCCACTTATTCCACATTTTGTAGTTGTGTATTTGAATTTTTCTTCCTATGTGTAGTACTTTATACTTATCTTCATTGAATTCCATCTTGTTGATTTCAGACCAGTTTTCCAATCTGTCAAGGGCCTTTTGAACTCTATGTCTGTCTAATAAAGGTCTCGTCTCATCTGTGTGTTGTACAGACAGAAATACTCTAAGCTGCAGTGAGGATCATTTGCTTAAAATTGTGGTGTAAGACTGCAAAGAGAGAGCTGTCGACTGCCTTCAAAGACTCTCCCATTCATACCAAGGAAAGCGCAGCGGGCTAGATGCCAGTCCTGATAAGAACATAGGAGACTGAGCAAGGTGGTAGAAGAGCTTACAGCACTTTGGGGGGTCATACATTGAACCTGTCTGCCACTCCCAGCTTCTGTCATCATGGGGTTAGGATTGCCCATGCATGGGGTGTTGTCCCTGACGAGCTGACCTACTATTCACTGATGGAGTTCCCCTCCATGAGCCTAGCCAGTTCTTTTTTTAACCCATTTATACTTTTGGCTGTCGCAAAAGCCCATGATGGCATTCCACCTGTCCCTTGTGCACTGGGTGACCTCAATAGGTGGGATTTTTTTTCCCACTGTTCATACTTCATACACATCAGTGTGAGAGGCCACCATGCCATCATCTGGTAAGTGGGTCCCGACTATGCGTCATTTCTCTCCTCTCCAGCTCCATCCGTTCCAGCCCCAAGACTCTTCTCATCCTTAATAACACAAACGCTGTCAGACAGAACATGGGACTCCTCGGATGTGTCCCTCTGCCTCCCTTTGCTCATGTCGTTCGGCCTCTCTGGCCCCCACAGCCAGAGTGCCAGGAGGCGCTTGCACTGTACACACACGTCACCTGTCCCCAAGACAGATAATGTTGCACTCAGTGCAATAAACTAGATAGCAACTAACCTGCTGTTGGTCTTCTGCCTGCATTTTTACTCTTGAGGATTTTTTTATAGCCAAGTTTAGGGCACATCTGTTCAGTGTATTGGGTTTTCTTTATCCTGTAAGTTAGTCTCCTTGGGGCCTCTCTCTCATTGTTAGAGTCCCCCAGCATCCTTCACAGCTGCTACTCTCCTCCCCTTGGCAACTCACTCACTCGCTGGGTTTTCTCTCATGGACTGTCTTTGGTGAAGAAGGAAAGTAGGGGCTAGGCCACACACCCTTCCTGCACCTCTTGCTACACGGTTCCTGGCCTCTACTATCTACCTCTGTAATTCAGGAATGTTGTTAAGGAGCGATTACTCAGCTGCTCCAATGCCTCGATGAAACTAAACTTCTGGTTAATAAAGACACATGGGTTTGCTCAGGTGCACAGAACTGTGCACGTTAGAGCCAGCATTAGGGTATGTCCATACTACAGTTGAGACGCCCTGGAATGGACAGAATGTGCTTTTCCATCCATAGTTTCTCAGCCTCTCTGGGAGGCACCAGTTACGTCAATGGACCTAGCTTTGTCTCCACCAGGGATTAGGTTGACCTAACTATGGTGCTGGGGGGAAAAATATTGTCACAGCCTAGAGAGATGTAGCTAGGTCGAGGTACATCTAGACCACGCCTCTGTTTCTGCTGCCTGCTGAGACCAATGTGGGCATCTTACACCACTCTTGAAACCTTTGTTTAAAGCCGTCTGAGAAAGTGTGGCAGCAGACTATTTGTCACAGCTGTAAGGCATGGAGTCTTTGAGTTTCAGCTTGGGAAGCTAGCAGACTTGACTGTCTTGGCAGCCAGAAAGCTGCATGATGCAGGCTGCACATCTCCTCAACCTGAAAGGTATTAGTTGATCAGGTGCTTGGACCAGAAACAGAGAACCCAGAATCTGCACTGTTCAATTCAGGTAAGTGTATTGCAGCCATCCTTTCAAGGTCTTCAGCCAGCTCCTTCTCTCAACCAGGTAGAAGCTGAAACAAATACTGGATCGCACGCAGGCACAGAGGCATGCCCTCCAACATCAGACAGCTTCCAGCCACTCCGAGCTCATCTTTCCAACAAGGTGGCTTTCTCTAAAGGAGGCATGGCACACACTGACGCTCAGAAGGCATGTCTGGTCACTTGTGTAGGGGCGTCTGTTGAAAACCATCTCAGCCACCCGCTGAGACAGGTGCGCTGGCACAGACTAGTGCAGTACACTTCCTTGGGCACCAACGCCTGAGGTGATTAGTCAGTTGCCTCTGCTAGGAATACAAGCTGGACACTCGCCTTACTCACACTGCTCTTGTACAGTATGGATTTACAACTCCACATGTGGTTTTTGGGCTGTAATCTGAAACCACCACATTTAAATGCTGTGTGTGCTTGCCCCTGCCTTCTCTAATCCACCAACACTCACTGAGTGCAGTAGGACCTGCTATGGAGTTTATCATTGCCTTGCTGTAGCAGTGACATTTAACTGATGTGCTTCTCCCAAAAATCTCAAATACCCCCTCCATTCTCAGTACTAGAGCACTAACTGTTTTCTCACCAGCCGGCAGAACCTCTGGCTTCCTCACATCTGCCCTGACTTCCACGTGACCAATAGGAAAAATGAAAACAGCAAATGTGGCAAAAGTTTAAAGTTGAATTTCAGGTAAAATAACCCATCCACTGGCTGCCCTCCTGTATCACCCATTAATTCAATATGACCAGAACTATCCTTGCCTTAGCAACATGGAAATATAGCTGCCACAGGCTCTCTGGCCTGCCAGTCCAAGGTTCAGCCAGTCACTCAGCGCCGAAGGCACTGACTGGGGAAGCCAAAGCCTGGGCAAGAACAGAGGTGAAGCTACCAAGACAGTGTGATTGGCACCACCCGGGAAATGTGCCCAACCCCAGGTGGTGCACATTGGGTGTCCTGAGTTGGATGCCCATGCAAAAACCAATGCACTGAGAAACAGAGAAAAAAAACCCCTGCTTCTAACTGACCTAGAAAAGCTGAAGTTACACTGAACCCTCATGAATCCCATGGCAGAGAGATGACCAAAGCATTGTTACCTTGTAATTCATGCCCCCTGCTCCCACATTGGCAAGGCCTGGTGATGTGTCTGGGCAGCTGATGCTTCCTCCCAGCCCTGAGTTGCCAACAGACATACAGAAAACTAGCACAAGCAGTGCTGTAGATTAGATGTTGGAGGACAGTAACCGTTCTCCGCAGGATGGGTGTCCGGCATTGAGGGTCAGGGAGCTCAGGGACAGCGTATCTTCTACACAGCAATACTATTTACCAGCCACAGCCAAGCACAAGATCCCCGTTTATTCCTTCAGACAGCTCACCATCACGGTGGGGGGCAGGAGGTTGGCACTCTATTGAGTGAGAGCAAACATTTTCCTGCTCAGTGAGGCTAGGTAACACCCACACGCAGCAGTATGGCTAAAACCCCTGTGAGGTTATGCACCTTGGCCCGGTGGCTGTGCTAGTTCTCATTGCAGGTGTATACTAGAAGTTGATTCAGGCTATTCTCCTGTCCCCATTGGAGGTATGTGCCGTGGCATGCTTCATTGTTCACCTAATTCCAAGCTATGTAACTTGAAGAACTTCTATTGGCCTCTAGGGCACACTGGACGGCCTCCTGCTGGCCTAAACCTTCCTCTCTAACTGCTGAAGTTGCAGTGAACATCACTGGGATGGACAGTGGGCCACTGAGCAATAGCTGTTGCCTGACTAATCCAGTAATTTTAAAAAACAGCTTAATCTTTCCCATTGTAATATGTCATATGCATAGTAAGGGGACAGAAATATGGTTACAGAGATCTGCAAATCCTGCCAGATATGGCACATAAAACCTTCCTTAAAAATTCAGCATTGGCTACTCAGTGTCCTCCACAGTGCAGGGTGCAGCACTTATTTTTCCCAAGTAAAAAGCACAGGAAACCCAATTCACCAGGACTGCCATCCACCCCCAGTCTCAACTGCACCTAGGAAAGGCTCATTGGAAGGGAATTCAAACACGATAGAGTAATCCAATCTATCATTAAAGTAATAAAATACTAATATGATACAGGAATGGGAAGTATCACATAACTCTTCTGTGGCTAATACAATAGAAGCAATAAATCACTCCTAGGGCTGATCCTTAACAACTGTATCAATGCTTGTGTTGTGACGCTGTCTTAGTCCATCTGATCAAATGGGCCACGTTTCTTCACAGTCTATATGGCAGTGACATGAAAGCTAATGAAATAAAATAAAATTTACCACTCTTGGAAGAATTCCATTCTTTAAAACAACGTGTTTTTATTAACACAAATAGACACATTTACATGTACCTGGAATTTGTGGGATCCCATTGGCAATGCATGGCATAGATGCAGACACTCCCACGCTGCATTTGCAAAAGACATCAATGGAGGGTAATGTTGCGTTATTCAGCCACGTCATCACTGGAGCTGTGTGGCTTGTAAATAGTAGGTAGTCTCCAGCTGTCTAGTGCTCACGTTCACATTGTCTGCAGTGCATCTCCAGTAGGCCAGGCGCATGTTTCCTTCTTAGTTTCCTTGCCCCTGCCCTTCCTGGACAGCGCAACCCTCATCACATCTGAGGCCACAGCCATGGGAGCTGTGGGTTGACATGCTGAAGGTAAATTTTCTCCCACAAAAGCTCATGCGATAAATAAATCTGTCAGTCTTTAAGTGCCACAGGACCCCTTGCTTTTTTTTTTATTTTTAAAAACCAGAAACAGAAAATCATTTGCTGCTTTGATCTTGGCACATACATACTGTTGTGTTTTCCTTCCTGCTGCATGTGAAAAGTCTGCCACTACTATACAAGGTACTCTGCAAGTCGTAAACACTGAGAGAAACACTTGAACTCTCTCTCAAAGTGCTAAGCTGCCTGGTAGAGAGCATCATGTAAGTGTTGGCAAATATTTCTCAATGACTGCTGGGGCCACTTCACAAAGCCTCTTCTAAGACACTCAGACTCCTACGCACCGCTTCAGTGCATTAACCTTGCGGAGCTCTCCTCCTCCTGTGTGGTACCTAAAGAACCAACATCAACCTTCAGGGCTCTCCTCTGCTGACAATCCAACCCCTGCTGCTCCCGCTCTTCCTCCACAGGTTGCGAATGCTGGCTGGCTTTCCAAAAGGCCCTAAGTGAGCCAGCAGTTTGTGCAATGTGGCTTAGTAGCAAAGCACAGGACAAGCACTGGGAATACCAAGCATCTAGTCTAGACTCTGCTCCCGTGACTGTTGTGTGCCCTTGGACAAGTCGCTTCCTGTTACGGGTTTGTTTCCCAATTGCAAGCTGGAGTTAAGGGTACCGCCCTGTCCCCTTTTGCAAAGCACTTAATAATAACCCTAAGCCTAACTCTGGTAAAATTCCATCAACCCGTTTGAAAACCCCACACTGAAGGGCTGGCTGTTTTTGCTCTGAGACACCACCTCACCCTGTACAAAACAAATTGGCTGCAAAATGATCAGCTGAAAGGAACAATATTTTGGTTTTGGTATGACTGTCTCCATCTCAAAATATGAGGGCCTGATTCTCATTACACTAGGACTCTTCTCAGTCCCATGGCAGTGCAAAGGGGCTTTCAAGTTGGGCATGCTCACTGGCGTTCTCAAGTGTCCCCCCCAGTCCTCACCATCCACTGATGACTCAACACTCCAAAGTCACTTTGGTTATAGTAAAATCATTACCATGGGAAGGTCAGAATCCGAACAATGACATTAAGGTCAGCTAGTACACAGCACCATGTCTGGGGAGAAAATAAAGCCCTTCTTTCCATACTATGAGGCATTCAAAGAGTATATCGCCCAGGGCACTGGAGAGGAGCTCACTGCTGATCAGAAAACACCTCTATTTACAAGACCAACAAGCCTCAGCAGAAGCTTACATAAGTCATTATTACTCAGTTAGGCTGAGCTCAGTCCCTTCAAAACACAGCTACTAGGAAAACCACGATTCCATCAAAAAGGCCTTATTTTAATACCGGTCCTTTCAGAAATTCTTTCTGATGTGCGAGCAAGCCTCAAGGGTACCATTTTTGTTATTTGCTGTGTAACCACACAGCTCTTCTCCGATGCAAGGGCAGGCCAAATTGCACTTGTAATTCAAGGGACCCACCTTAACATTGTAAAGACACTCTCTAATGATGCCTGACGGGCATGGGGCACACACATGCAGCCCCAAGGTTGTTAATGGCCTTCTTATGAACCTCATCAGTAGATGACAGGTTTTTGCCTGTGGCCAGCAATGACGTGATGAAGATGAGGGACATCTGTGTTCATCCTGTGTTGCCTGGGTCTCCACTGACACACTTTACATTTCAAGCACTATTTTCATTGAGTCAGAGTGGGACTACAAGAATGTGTAGTGTTTGCAAGCTCCATTAGCACATGCATATTATTTTGTTCTATTTCCTCTGAACACAGGAACTCTTCCAAGGTCCATGGTCCCCCTTGCTCCAGCTGTGTTAACAATGAATGTTTTGCAGAGGATGGTCAAAGAAGAAAAGCTGATTTCTAAATGAGATGACGAGTTGGTTGGTAATTGTGCACATGTGATAAGTAAACATGCAAGTTTTGATGACTGATGCACACAGTGTCTAGAACACTGAGGAAGATGAACTGTGTTCACTGTATTGGGGGGAGGGGAACAAAGATATATCACAAAATAACTCTGAACAGGGATTGTTGATAAGAAAAGCTGACCCACAAGCTAATTGAATCATGCAAATAATCATTAAGCTGCCAAATCAACACCTTTGGGCACAAGCAGCTGACTGAAAAGTAAGCACAATAGTCAACTGTTTTATAGCATCTGCACCTCTACAACTTAGAGTGAACAGCAGTGATAGTCATACCTTCTTTTGCCTAGATGCTCACTGAAATAGTAAGGTACTTCTATTTATCAGAGGCCATTTGCTGCAAGTGGCTAATGTTAATTTGATTTCCTGTGAATCAATTTCCTTTGAATATAGTAAATAGACTATTACCTGTTACTGACCTTTACTTTATTAACCACATTTTTGTAAAGAATCTCTCTCTATATAAATAAAAACAAAACAGCTAATTTTAAGTCTTTATTATAAAGAAAAATATTTTTATAATCAAATCGCAATTGTTAGTAGAGGTTATTTTAAAAATTAATGTTAAATAAAGACCATAATTGAGAGTAAATAAGACATTGCTATTTAAGTTTAGCCTAAAAGAGTTACTCTTGCATTCCCCTCCATTTGAACTGCCTGCTCCAGAATAGAGCAGCATAGAAATAAAGCCTAGAGATGAAATGATAAGTTTATGGGTATGAAATTTTTTACTAAAAGATATGGATATCTATCAGGATGCCCTACATCTAGAATTTCAAATATCCTTCAGGCAAGAGTACACAACTAGCTATTTGTATTTAAGAAATGCTTAACTCTTGCTTTCTGGCAACTGCTCCATACATCTTGCACCTGACTTTATCTTTGATGGCTGACTCAAACTGAGTGGGAAGAAATTACATCAACATTTGATCATGAAAGCAAAAAGTTTATTCATGTTTGAAACTACATATAACTACCACGAGGAAGACTTTTCAAACCAGGGTGTAATCCAGTTAGAAAGTAACACGAAACGTTTTAATACATTAGAATCACTGCCACAAATTATTTTCATGACTCAATCAGTTTCAGAATCGCATACAATACAAAAGAGAGAAAGAAAGGGCCCCTGTTAGACAGGGCGAAATATACAGTACTGAATACTGAAATCTGTATGCATTACAATTAGTTGTTAGTTTTTGCGTGGATTAGTAACAAGATGAAGAACATTCAAAATGTTTCTCAGTATTTACAACAGTTTTACTGTTTTGGGTTAAACCTAAGACCCCATGTTTCTACTTTAACTTTTTTAAAAGTTGCAAATGCAACCCTGATTTTTTTTAAAAGATTACAATGTACATTACATTTCATGAAGGGAAACATAGGGTTAATTACAAGATGCAAAAAGATAAGAAAGAGACAAACTACAGCGTGAGTATTGTTCAGAGGTAGTAAGTGAGCACTCTAAGCTACAGAACATGTTGAAATTCTATTGGTTTGTATGAGCTCGCATGAGGTAATAAAGCTGTGTTTTGATTGGTGAGATGTATAAATACTCTTTTGCTACACTATATACAACACTCCATATAATGGTGCCTTCCTTGTTTTGTCGTTGTTGTTACCAAGAGGACGTAGCAAGTCTTGGTAAATTTGTGTGCAGCACCTAGCTCCTACTGTAAAACCCCAGATCTTGGCTTCCACAAATATAAGCAGCAAGTATCTTCATCTCTTAGAACAATCTATGTCCATTATTGAAATGCAGAGAGTACGTGCTGGGTCCTTGTATTTTTAGCTCCCAGTTTCCAATCTAATTTATAAAACAATAGATCACAACAAATGTGACGAATAATGATTCTTAAACACAACCATTGTTAACTGAAATAACTGAACAGCTCCTTTTATTCCAACTCTATAAGAGATATGAAAAGATGAAACACAATCCAAGTTTGTAATTCACTTAGGCTTTCCATGGAAATATGCAAGAAGTTAAATTTAGGTGAGGTGTTTGTGTCTGCTCTTGCTATTGAGGTTAAGCATATACTGTACTTTTACCCTTAAGGCCAAGTAATTGGCAACTGTTAGACCATCATTGTTAAAATTGCTGATAATAAATTATGATAAAATAGTTACAGGGCTATAAACAATGCTAAATCTTGGCCTAATTGGATAAAGTGCTTTTTAACATTGTGTGTTTTAAGTATAAATACATATGACAGTGATACCTTTAAAAAACTGATTTACCAAGTTTTCTAATAAGACAAGGTTTTACAGTAAAGCTGTAGGTGGTTGGCTACAAAAAAAATTCCTTTATTTTTCTCCTATTACTCTGAATGCGCTAATCAAGGCATCTCAGCGCAGGGAAAAAGTGTGGCTAGGAGATTAGTTAGAGGTATCAGAGTGCACGCTTCCCGGCCCTTCTGTAGGGGAAGTCACAGACGATGGAGTAGTTGCGTCCTGCCAGCCTCCATTAGCCTAAAAAGGGAAAAACAATGCAATTGATGCAATTATGAATATTAATTACATCATATCACAGAAAAAAACAGCCTGGCAAAGCAGCTGCTTAGGTGAAGATGCATTAGAAAGGCCTGTTTCTTAAACTCCGCTTAGCTGCAGGATTTGGGAAAAGAGAATAAAAAACACACGTGACAAGAGATGTCAAAACATCCAGCCCGTGGAGTGAAGGAGGTACTTTAAGTAAAGAACAAGTTAGGAATTTGGAGCATTTTGCTGAGGTGATATGAAAGGACGACATCAGGATTTCTGTGTAAATCCTTCATGCTTTAATGAAGGAGATTCCAAGGGAGATTTCTCCGGTAGCTAAAAACTAGCTTTCTTCCATCTGAGTTTAGAAAAAAAACAAGAACTGCTCAGGAAATGGAAATTTCAACTCAGTGATCATAGTTTCAGTTCCAAAAGTTTCAAATTCCGTTTTCTGCACGTCAGAGCTGTTTACTGCACACGTTTTACGAAGGTATATTTAGGGCTGAATTTCCTTCCCAATACGATCTCCCAGAGTAAAAATACATAAGGAGGAGAGGGAAATGCTCTGTTCAGATCTGTCTTCCAATTATCTATGAAGGTAGCCCCTATTTGGGATGTTGCTCTAAGTCTCCACATGCCGCTGGCCCTTAGTGCATTAAACCTGCATCAGCAATAACAGGACTCAGAAACAGATTTGCCTTATGTCTTGGCCTATAGAGGCAATTGCTGAAATCAATGTCTGATCAAATTTCTGCTGTGGCAGACAGCTTGTCGCTACATATTTTTATGTCAGTCAAGAAGAGGGAGGCGCAGGCCTCGTGAGTTAGGGAATGCTGAATGGAAGTGACGGGGCAGGCCTGCCTGGCGCAGCCAGAGTGAACCATGCTGACTCTCAGTGCTTGCGGCGCAGAGTAGCCTTTGCAGGAATTCATTTCCAAAGTGCCATCAACAAATAAAAGGTTAGCGTATGCTAATTCAAGGATGACGTGGTTCGTTACCATAAGAATCCGCCTGCTTTCCTTAGTCACTTAGCTAGAAGTGACTATAGCTTTGGCCTGTCAGTCACTAATATATGCTCTGAAATGCTGAGAAAAAAAAGCAGCAAGCATTGATGAATTTCACATAACACTCTCTTTGCCTGCCTAGGATATGTTAAATTTGCAGGATTTTTCACCCTTTTTCTAATAAACAGTCCTTGAGAATTCCCCATCATTCAGAGCATTGCTGGATTTTACATATAAAGTTCTCTCACGCTCCACAAAATAAGAAAATGCTTTATGATTCAAAGAAAAAGAGAGAGAACCCAAAAGAATTATCCCTTATGCAGATGAACAACAAAGACAGAATCTCTCATCATAACAAACTCCAGGGTTGGAGTGTTTTTATAAAAAATAGAGAAATACCAACTTGCAATCACATTTGAGGTCATGGTTTCAAATACCTCAAAAGCTCAGGTACAGATTCCAAATGGAAGAAATGTTGTGCTGAATGCAGAGGTACCATAGCTGCCTTATTCTGCATTTTTTTAAAGATACAAAAATCTACTTAGAGAAAGAAAAACTCTTGTTCAGATACGAGTCTAAAGATATTCCATCTGAAGTAAACATCATTCCTCTTTTATCCAAATTTATAAACAACAAATGTACAATATTTTTACTCAGCTTGGCAGCTGGAGAAGAGGTTGTCAGCAAGCATTCTTTTTTTCAAATAAATTAATCCTTACTCTGGTGGTTTGAGATTATGCACTGTATTATACAACAGCGCCTTATCAGGCCTCATCAGCGAAGATGGAATTCATGTCTGTAAAATGCTGCAGGCAATCACAGGTTCATATTTTATCATCTTGATAAGGATATCGCAAATTCTCTGAAGCATTTCAAAACACTTACATGAAAAAGGAGAAATGCAACTAAAAGGCTTTTTATATGGTTTGTTGTGGGTTATTATGAGTTATTTATAAACCCAAAAAGAAAAATTTGACATTTCAAATGTAAAAGATTTGAGTATTTAATGGTACTTTTCCCCCTTTACAATTGAACGTCTTCAATCACATTTTAAATCATTAATATTTACTCTTGCAGCAAATGGAAACCCTAAAAAGGGGGGAAATCTCCAGTTCTCACCCTGGTTACAGTATTTCACATCTGGTTTCTCCATTTCCTCAACATCTATTATTTTCTGCAGGCTCTCTGAGACTGCTCACCAGCCCACAGGCTAATCTGCAGTTGTTCCCGACAACAGTAGTGTTAATGGAGGAGGTGAGCAAGGGGTGGGGAGACAAGGGCTCCGGGAAGTGACTTAGCTCTCTATGGTATTTTTCAACATTTTGCAGGGTGAAGGAAAATACCAGCCTCCTCTTTAGATTCCTTTTTTAAGATTTTCATTAAAAAAGTCTAAGCAAACAAATAAAAATGAAGTCCACAGTGAAGGAAGCATGTTGGAAATGAAAAGATTAAATGACTCCCAGTGGCATCTCCACCAAGATGGGAAGGTTGCCCTTGAGTTGTATTTATTCATACATCTGTTTGGATGGGGTATGAGATATCTGTATTTTTTTTTTCTATTGGTACTGTGTGCCAGTCGCAAGGCTCAACCTAGTGAGGTGTTGAGCACATTCAGGTCCCAAGGATTTCAGTGGGTGTTTAGGGCTCTCAGCACCAGACCCACAGGGTCTGGGTTTACTAACATCTGCTCACCCCATTTTTCTGTTTTCTAGTAACAAGGTCAAATGTTCTTCTTGGTGCCCCAAAACACACAGCACCCTTGAAATGCTAAACATGTATTAAATTGAAAACAGCATTCCGAGATCTCATGGCAAGCAAAACAAATGACACATAATGATCTTCCTGAGTTTCCAGGGGAGAGGGCACCTTCTCATAGCACAAAGACAGATAGAGGAATCACATACTTTTAACTTTTATCTCATCTACAACATGTAAAATTGCCTATGCTCCTCAGAATCTTCTGTCCTCTTAGTGAGACAAGTAGATATATAAAAGGCAGTTTTATGGTTCCCTCTCCCATTTAAAAAGCTACTGTAAGAGTAATTAATACATGTATTAATGACTGCATTTACCTGACACCATGCTTATGGATCTCCAAACTACTGTTCCCAAGAGTACTCACATTTAAATTATGTGGACTGTACAGTGAATTTCCTCCCAAGCCATCATTGTATCCTCCCGTCTGATTGATAACATGACGCAGGGTATCCACCTTTAAGTAAGAGGAAACAAAATTCATCATTCCGCATCTATTAAAACATCATCATTTACAATAGGCAACATTTTGAATTATGTGAGGCAAAAGGGTTTAGCATCTTCTACGAAAAACAAATTTATCAATCAAGAATGACTGGCAGAATTTCAACAAATCCTTGCATGTTAAAACCCATACATCTTTGTTTCTCACACCAGCCAAACTATAACCTCCTAATAGCAATGCAGCCTGTATGTCCATCTTAAGTGCCTGCAGCAAACTGGGGTATATCTGTCTATACATATGTATGTGGCTGCCCATGTGCAAGTATATGTAAAGACACATACACTGTGAATAAAATATGGAGTTAGCCCTGTCTGAATGGATTGGAACAGTGCTTGAGAATGGAACATTCTTTAATAGCTCAGTTAGATATGTTCTGACAATTTTTTTAAAAAGGCCTTTATTCTAAAAATGAAACAAAGATGTGTTTAAAAAAAAAAAAAAAGCAATTGGTTGAATTTACAGTATCTATGGAAGTCAGATGCACCCAGTCCCATTCCATGAGCTCAAGCCAGAGCCGAATGCATTCACAAAGCTTAAAGTTTCAGTCAGAAAAAAATCACTCGCTTTCCTTTATATTTGTTATAGTCAATGCTAGGATAATAATAGGTCACATTTCAGAATATGCAGCCTCAATTCTGCAGTGAGGCACAGAACAGTTAATAGAGCCAGAGTAAGGTGGAATTTTTAGCCCAAACCCTACCCTGCTAGAAAGGCCCTAGCTTGGGGCATTTCTCCTACCTGTGATTGCACATTGGCTCCGACTTGGGACCCCTGGTAAGAATCCCCATTCAGACTCTGCATGTTCATGAACATGTCCCCAGAATTTGGGAGGTTAAAAGAACCAGAAGAACCTGGAAAGGAAAGAGTTAAGTAGCTGAATAACAGAGAGCTACAAATAAATAACCCCAAAGACCTCAAGGCAAGAGAAGATGAAAAAGAAAAGGAAACAAAGAGGAAACGTAGAGCATAACAGAGAAAAAGTTTCATGGCCTAAAACAAAGTCAAATTACCAATGGCAAAAGCTAGACCATGGATCCCAGCTGGTCATTGCATCTGAGGGAAACACTTTGGATGGAGATTCCTAGACACAAACCAAATACAGCACCAAGACCAGGGCTGCTGCTTAAACTCTGTGCCATGAACTCATTTTTAAAACGCCATTTCTCCCGCTCTGTTCCATCATGTTAACTGTCACAGCAGGCAATTATCCTGGGAGCTACAGAAAAGCAGCACAACCCGCAGTCTCGTTCTCCATGTGGAAGAGCAACTCCCGGTACAGTAGAATGTATTTAAAATAGAATGCTTGCCTCTGGTGGGACTCATTGCTGCAGGTGCTGCTGTTAAATACGTCAAAAAAAACCATATTCTCTGTGTGCGCGTGTGTGTTTAATGTCTCCTTAGAAAGAAAATGGCTGCTAACTGCTAATTAAGTTGCTATTTTGCCATCAATCTAAGAAACTTCTCCCCTCACCACCTTACTCACTTTCTCTCCACAAACCATTATTCTATAGGACATTTTAAAGACACTCTCTGTAGTTAAGTTACAGCAAACTTTAGCTGTAAATTGCATCAGAGACGTCACTGCTTTGGTGGAAACCTTTGCTTTCTGGCCCGCAAGAGAAGTCCTTCCCCTTACAAACTCCTGCTAGTTCAGTGTTTATTTCTACAGATAACACATTAGAAAGAACTTTCTGAAGGCTGTCAATGAACAGGCGATCATGGACCCCTAAAGTAAACACATCACCTCACGTATCTGTTTGACACAAGCAGCTTAGCCCAGGTATCATACAGCAGAATGTAAATATTCCTCTTCATTCGCAACTCAGCATTTCTAATCATCAAAGGACGAAACAGAAAGGGAGCTCTACCTTAATTTATTTTAATTGGATGAGAAAATAATGGTGAAATAGCTACAGGAAAAATAAACTTGCCAAAAGACTGACTCTGGCAGCCACATTTTCATTTTGTGGACAAGATGCGATTCTCCAATGTGCTCACATTAGCCTAACTTCACTCTCATTGGACTTGACTGCAGTTTTGCCACTGACCTCAGATGGTTAAGCCAGCACTCATCATTTTTTTAAAAATCCCTCTCTAAATTCTTAAATGATTTAATATAACTTCTGATGCACTGCTTAAGTCTGACTGAGAAATGTCGCAGTCTTCTGAACCATACTAAATTCACTGCAACCTCAGAGGACTTTTCCTTCCCACTTTGCTTTAATTCACTGGGCTGGGTGAATGAAAAAGCTCCTGATACGTACCAGAATTTGGTGTGGTGGGGGAGTTTGTCTGGTTATTCTGGACAGCTGCTGCCACGGCGTGTGCAGCAGTCACAGCTGTTTTTGCAGCATAAAGATTGGCTTCTTCCTGAAACTTGCCTATGTTCTTCTTGTACCTGATTCTCTTATTGCCAAACCAGTTGGATACCTGTTGGGTGGGAAGAGAAAAAGGGAAAGATAATTATGCTTCCAGTTGTGTTAGGGAGGAAAAAGTGTGATCACTTCCAAATGCCACGTTTGGGTCCATCAAATACACAAACCCCAGCCTTCAATCTAGTATCCACTGGGAACTTAGACTAATTAAGCAATAATCAAGGATCTGTTGAGTATTATTACAGATACGAGCATGACATGGTTCTGTTTGTCTCTTGGTGAAACTGATACACAAGGGGTTACTCTTTTATGACAACATGCATCTTGGAGTTTGCTGCACAGTTAGCATGGTTTTGCTTACTGTTAACATCAAGGCATTTGTCAAGCAAATAAACATTAGAACTCAAGAGCAACTAAAAGGGGTAAAGGTGACATTTGGTGAAGTGAAACAAGGAGAGAGGTGGAAATGAATGCAATTGTTCTTTATTTTTGGGCTGGAACAACCTTGGCAGCCCTACAGTCAGAGAACTGTGTTTGGCCCACTGAAAATGAAAGGAACAATATAAATCAATGATGGACAGAAAGTTGCTTTGTCGTCTCTCTTTGAAGATACTGTGTGGGTGCCAGGATGGCCTGATAAGGCTCTGACTATTAACACATGCAAAGGTCATGGCTGGAGAAAGCCATTGAGAAATCAGACAAACTTTTCTAATTTTGGTCATTCAAATAAAATTCTTAATTAAGTCATTAACTGTGATTATTATCTGGTATATAGTGCCATCAAAAAACAGTCCTTGTTCCATGAACAATGCTATTTGCACTGTATTCATGCCAAGACACTCTGTAATATAATTGTAAAAGGAAACGAGTCCCTAACAAAGCAAATCAATAATGACTTAAATTTATGAGGTCACATGACAGTAGCAAGCGCTAACATGAACACTGCCGATTTCACTTAAACACCCCATGTCTGGATTTCATCTGATTGTATTCAAGGTTCTCAGAAGGTCTTTTGCTTAGTTAGGTAAAGGTTATCTTCAGAGTCACAGATAAACAACAGTTCTCATTATCCAGGGATTTAAAAACATATTAAAAAAAGGAATTCCTCTGATTATCATTACGCCATGGTATTAGCATTTAGAGGGTTATTATTACATAATAATATTATTGTTCCACCATGATATTAGTGTTTGGAGGCTTATTATTACATAACAATATTATTATTCCACCATGATATTAGCACTGGGAGGCCCGGATTGAAATCAGGGCCCATTGTCCTGGGTTCTGTATAGATACATACTAAGAACTAGATCCCATGTCAAGAACTCATGCTCTAAACAGAGAAGACAGGCACAAGGTGGGAGAAAAGAATATATTTTTATTGTCTTCATTGTACAGATTGGGAACTGAGACACTGAGAAATGTGCCCAAGGTCACCCTGTCAGAGACCTCAGCTGCCTTCTTCACCAGAAGGCAAAATTCCTTTCCAGCTTTCCCTTTCAATGGAAAACCAGAGTGGCAATCGCAAGGGCCAGTTTCACTCCTTGAGTTTCACTGGCAGTGACTCCAAGTCCGATGGCTGCTTGAAGGCCAAAGCAAAACACATTTTGTGGTCACAGTGTTAGCAGAAAGATGCTCAAAATCCAACTAACTGAATTTCCCAGTTATTGATACACTCAAAAGGGAAGATATTCCCTGCCCAAAGAAAATGATGACTTCAGAAAACAACAAACAGAGAAATCTACCAGTTTCCATTTTCTGTCAAAATAAAGGCCTTTTCAGAATGAATCCTGTAAGGACTGAGTTAGGTGACAAACTCAGAGCCTAGTGGGGCATGAAGGCTATTTACACCTTAAGCCTGTTTGGTGGTCTCTGCTGCGTCAGTAGATGCATGCCTTCTCCTGCCTCTCTCTCCAAGAATCATATGGGCTACAGTCATGTCCGGTTATTCTTTCCATCTGCTTGCTACAGGCCCATCATCCAACTGAGCCCAACACACGCAGAAATCAAGGAGCATCTTTTAACTGACATCAATGGTTCTTGGAGCAGTGCTTTATACATCTGACTGCTGTTTCCAAGATGCCAGCTATGGAGTCACAACCCTCCACTGATGCTGGGCTCAGTTTTGTTTCTTTTAAATGACTAGGCAGAACATCCCTTTCACACGGAGGAAATAAAATCCCTCTGCACAGCTCCTTCACTCTCCTGAAATGAAACACCAGGAACTATTCTTCTGCCTAGAACTCTGGGTGAGATAGACACAAATGAATGAAAACAACAACACAGTAAAAAGAGAAAATAGCTGGATTCCAGAGTCTGATAAAGCACCCTGGTTATATGGAAGGGATAAATTCTGCTCTATGCTATACAATTTTGGCATTTGTTTTAAGATAATTAATGAAAAGCCTCCAGCTTTAAATGTAATAAGGAAGGTGTATCTTATACTTTCTTTTCCCAGGACAATACTCCATTGTATTCTATCTATTGCACCTAATATTACCTTGTCAGTCAGGGAAGCAATAATACATTAATGAAACCTAGCAAATAATTATCACAGACAATCAGATTACGGCTTTATTAACGGTTTCATAATTGAGGAATCTCTGTACATCAACTGTATTGTCCGAGGATGTGTAAGAACCCTCTGTTTATGCACACCTCTGGACCAATCAAACAACAGCCATCACTAATAAAGGTTTATTTAATTCTCACAGTAAAATTTTAATATCACCAGCAGCCTGGGGAAGCCTTAGTGAGTGGATTTGCTTGACATCAGATCGTTTCCATTCTGCTACTCCCAATACTTCTTAATCTTTAATATCAAGGCAATTAAAATTAATGGCCACTCATCCAAAGCCACTGTGGGCAGTGTTTCCTTGACATCAATTGTTTGATGGGATTACCTAGAGGTTAAACTAACAAGCAAGGTTTAATTGGAAGCAATGAAAGGAGCAGTGATCATAGGTTATGTTTAACCTGCACACCACATCTAAATGAATACCTAAAAATGTTAAAACTCTCTCTCGAAAGAAAATCTGCACTCAATGCTTGGCTAATTGCAGGGTTTGGGACTTCAACTGGTCACCCCAGGAAAACTACATTTCTGACACTAAAATCAGAATTAATGTGTATATGTCAACAAACCCACCTAAGGATTATTGTCAAAAGTCTTCCACGAAATATATTTGCAGTGGAGCCACAGTAGAGTCAGATGCTTGGTGTTGGGAGAGGCTAATAGACCAACATATTGGTCATCCAGGGACAACAGCAAGGAGGGAGCCTGCAGATCTAGTGAAGGTGAGTAGGCACATCAGCTCTGTAAATAATAGAACTCAGCTCCCACGTGTTCCTCCAGCTTCTGTGAATGAATTATCTCCCCAGCACTGGGCCCAGTTGGTACCCTGCTGATGGAGGATGTTGCATAGGTGCAGAAGGCGGCGCAGCACGGGGATCTATACGAGGCAACGCCCATGTTCGTCCAACTCTGCTGTGCTATTCCCAGGGCTCACTCAGGGCTTGAGCACCTGCTGCTCCCACCAAAATAAGGTGTGGACCCTTTTCCCTCCGGTCACTGCCTATCTGCCTCCCCATGCCATGGGAAGGCACATGTGCCACAGAGTTCTCCCTGGCCTCTTTCATAGCACGCTGCCAAATGCTGTGCACTCACAACAACGCCCAGGCAGGCTCAGGAGTTAAGAGAGGCTGCAGAATGTTGATCTGCAGCTCAGCTTGCAGTGGAGGCTAAAATCTGGCAGGTGGCCCCTAGAAGGTGAGCTCCAGCACTGACCAAGAGGGAGCCCCCAATGGGCAGCATCAGCCATCAACAGCAAACCATCTGAAGTCAGGCCTGGCACCAAGCTGTGGGAAAGGCAGCTGTCGGGCCCTGCAGGCATACCAGTACATGAAGCCTGCTGTGACTCAGCACTCACCGCAGTGGGGTGGCTAGGGACTAAGGGGAGGTCCCTTTCAAAGAGGTGGGTGGTCGTGTTAACAGCCTGCCGCCAATCACACCTCTCAGAGCTATAGCGTCTGGCAGTCAGTCTTCAGACTCAGCCAGACATCTCTGCACCACTTACACTTGGCTCATGTGTTCAAGCTTTTCTTTACCTACCTACGGGCTGCAACATCGCTTTATTTTTGCGCATGAAAGCTGAGATTCCAATGTAACGGCTTGACTCTTGGAGCCCAGCCTACTCACAGACATGTTGTGACTGTGCCCAGAATGCATCCCATGATGCCTGGCTGGAGCAGCTGGATGCACTTTTGAAGCAGCGGGCCCCTGCTACGGAAAACTTTCATCCAAAGATTGCTTGAAATGCCAGACGATGACCCACGGACCAATATGTCAGTGGATGTTACAGACAAAGGGAAGTCTGAATACTTTGGATCTGTGCTGTGGTACCCAGGGAGGAAAATCCCATGGCATGTATGCAATTGTTCCCAAGGAGTGGATAAAGATTTTCCTATCCAGTGAGACTATTAAAAATTCCCCATTGGCTGCCACACATAACATATATGGTGTTCTTATCTCCCTGTGCTCAGAACAGCAGTTTCTCCAAGCCATGCTCCTTGAACTGTGAGGCATAAATTGGGTGTCTAAATATACAGGGGGGCAAATGGTGTGGGGAGGTCATTTGCCATGTTAGTTCAAGATGAGAGAGCCTTTCCTCAGAGCAGACAGGTGCATGGAGTACTACGCAGCTTACCCTCAAAGCAGTAGTTTCAGCACTGCGTCTGTCAGCGTCTTTTTGGAACGCAGTATATTTTATACTTAGGCTACGTTCACACTTACACAGTTAAATCGATTTAACTTATATCAATTTAATAAAATTGATATAAAAATCATTAAATCGATTTAAGTTAAATCAATTTAAACAGGTCCCAACTGGAAACTCAGATCAAAATAGCATGTCCATGTAGTGGACTTGCTATTTCGATTTAGGAGAGACGCATCATGGAAGGTGCAGCAACACTGTCCCCTAGAAGAGCCATGCCCCCACCCAATATATAGAAAAAGGAAAGCACCAGGGAAGGAGGACAAAAGTGTTAAATCAAAATAACACATCCCCACAGTGTTATTTCAAAATAACAATTTTGATTTAACCATCATATCGATATACTGCTAGGTTTTATTATATTAATATGACTTTCTTTATATTGAAATGAGGGAGCTCCTCATTTCGAAATAAGGGGATGTCGTGTGGACCTGCCATTTTTAAAATCAAAATAACTAGCGTTATTTTGATTTAATCATGTGTGTGGACATGCCCTTAGTTTATGACAATGCTGAGAAGTTCCTGACCACCAAAATTATTCTCTTCACCCTCATTTCATTACGAGCTTAGAGCAGCAGGAATGCACAGGGAAAGTGGCATCCCACAATGGGCTCACCCTGAAGGTCAGCACAAATCTGCACTGTTCAAAGCATTCTGCATCCGTCGCCCCTGCCACAAATCAGCTGTGTTAGGAGCCCCAATTATTGGGTCAAGACTTGGCAGGATGGAGGCCTGGGACAGCCAAGTGCAAACAGTATTTAATGATTCAGCTAAATAGCAGCACTGGAGAAAAGGACCTGGGAGTCATGGTGGATGGGAAGCTGGATATGAGTCAGCAGTGTGCTCTTGCTGCCAAAAAGGCCAATGGCATACTGGGCTGCATCAGAAGAAGTGTTACCAGCAGATCAAGGGATGTGATCATTCCCCTCTATTCTGCACTAGTGAGGCCACATCTGGAATACTGTGTCCAGTTTTGGGCTCCCCACTACAAAAAGGACATGGACAAATTAGAGAGAGTCCAGAGGAGGGCAACCAAAATGATCAAAGGGCTGGAGCACAAGCCCTATGAAGAAAGACTGAAGGAACTAGGCTTATTTAGCCTGCAGAAGAGAAGACTGAGGGGGGATTTGATAGCAACCTTCAACTACTTGAAGGGTTGCTCCAAGGAGGAGGGAGCTCGACTGTTCTCGGTAGTAACAGAGGGCAGAACGAGAAGCAATGGTTTCAAGTTACAGCTGGGGCGGTCCAGGCTGGATATTAGGAAAAACTTCCTTACTAGGCGAGTGGTGAAGCAGTGGAATAAGTTGCCTAGGGAGGTGGTGGAATCTCCATCTCTGGAGGTGTTCAAGTCCCAGCTGGACAAAACACTGACTGGGATGATCTAATGGGAGTGGTCCTGCTTCTTTTGGCAGGGGGTTGGACTAGATGACCTTGTGGGGTCCCTTCCAACCCTATGATTCTATGATTCTATGATACATGGAGGGAAGCCAGGTCTAACCCCCAGAAAGCAACAGCTAATACTAGGCTGGTCAATGCTGTCCCCCATTCCCCCACCACAGGGGATAGCGTGGTAGGCTGCAGACCTGCTCTGTCCTCCATGCCTTGTAAAGCTTGTGGCTGGCACACCACGCACTGAACAGGGAGTCAGAAGACCTGAATTCTAGTTTTGGCTGTACTGCTGGCCTCAGTTTCAGCATCTCAAAAATGGGGAGAACAATACTGGACTCCTGTGAAATCAGCTGATGAAGAGCTGGATGAAACTGGTAAAGAATGAAGTAATCACTGAAGAACACCAAGCCCTGATGCAGAGGGTGCACTTCCCAAATGGTGAACCATCGGGTGCCTGGCTGAGGGCCAGCATAGAAGTGTTACAAACAAGAAACACATGGTGTCAAGCGGGGGTGCCTGTGTGGCTAGCAAAGCAGCAGGCTAGGAAACCAAGCACCTCCTGGCTCTTCAGACTTTACAGTCTTCCCAAACTGTTGGAAATTGTCTCAAACATAAGCTGCTCAGCAGCACATTTTTCATTAAAACAAACTCTTTCTTTACATTAAAAAAAAAAAACAACATTTTTCTCCCCCTGATCATAGAAGGCCAATTAATTAATTGGGCTTAATTGTACATTACATTTCAGACAATATCGTTGCACTTATTTATCATGTTAATTACAATGTTAAATAAAAAAGACAATAAATTATTACTTAAATCATCAAGATGCATAAGTGCAGGATTATGTATGGCGCAGCCCTGCCTTGCTTCCCTGCACATGCTATTTCCACAGGACAGGTCAGTGTTTGTTCTGGAAAAGAAGTAGCTGACAGTGAAGTGTCATTATTGAAATTAGTAAACTGAACATTTATGCACCACAAACCACAGAAAATTTTTCATTGTGTTTCCATGTTTATTGGCAGTGCACACTTCAGGTACCATGCCTAATTAAATGTAATGCATTATGAAAGTTTGTAATGATATGTGGAGTATTTATGGTGCATATTGCATGGTTAACAGTTTCATATTTTTACCTCTGGAAACTATTTTTTCATATTTACCATTTTTATTTACATTTATCTGCATCCAATTTGAAGTCAGGGATAAAAGACTATAAATCCCTGGCTCTTAATTTTAAAGTGCTTGCAAAAAAAAAAATCTTTTTAAGCAAAATGCAGAAGCTGGCTTCAATTTCTTTGTATTTACACCAATTCCATTTTTATTTTTCTTTTGTACAAAGCAGTAAGAAAATTTACTGCCATAATCCACTCATGTGTTCAGCAGTGACTATGCCCATTCTACAGTGTGTATAATAGACTGATAGGTGTCCATGACACCCTGAAAGAGGCTCATCTGAAAAGCATAGAACAAACATCAGCCTCGCAGCCAGAGCAGGTAAAGGACAGATTACAGTTTATTTTCCCCAAGCACATGCTGATTGGATAGTTTTAAATTACAGCCGAGGATGTTCTCTGCAAAGGACACTTTTATCTAAATACCTTCCCTGAACTCTGAATAAGGAAATTGCACTAGGTATGCAACTTAACAAATAGTTTGTTTGTACATATTTCTTGAAAAACATGTGCTATGTGTTATTTTACACACACACACATCAAACCTGAAACTGTGACCACCCATCTGCCCCTACATGCACCCAGGAGTCCAAGCCACTGTTTTTGCTGCTCAGGGCGGCTCCACAAGCTTGATTAACAGGTCAGGGTCTGGATTCACACTCAAGCCAAGCTTACCGGTAAGACTTCTGTGAGATTCACTCACCCAGTGCTTGGAAATAGCTCCTCTCTCAAAGGCTTGAAAAGAAATTAAGGGACTCTTCCTGCAGTTTGATATTATGCTTTCCATTTAAGGTCCCCAAATTCCCAGTCACGGAGAGGCCTCTGACGCTCGCCGGCCTGAGACCTTTACATTTACTTTACCTCAACCCAGGCTCCATTTCGCCCAGCTCTCCACATCCCATAAAACTGCCTGGTGCCCTCAGTTCGGTCATCTCCATTTCCTTTAATGCCATTGCTTATCTCATGCCTGTGCTACTCCTTCTAGTTTGCTAATTGAATTGCCACATTTACCCTGGAGTTCCGGATGAATCCTTTGTCTTTAGCTACCTTCATGGGACCAGGTTAACCCCTCAACTTTACAATACTTATTCATAACAGTCAGATCTTTAAGCTAACTCAGAAAAAAAAATCCAACACAGCAAATACGGATTAAACCAGGGGTCTCAAACATGTGGCCCACAGGCCGCATGCAGCCCCTAAAACTATTTTCTGCGGGCTGCAATGACATGATCATTACCGATATTTGTAACATCATTGTATGGAAAGGTTTCAGTGGTGCGGCCCTCAGGCTACTATGCTAATCCTCATGCAGCCCTCGTAGTGATTTGAGTTTGAGACCCCTGGATTAAACCCACAGCTCCTGTGGCTCTGTGTGGCTCCTTGGTTATGGCAATAAGATTTCCCCAACAGAAACATTCCCCACATGGTGGGCTTCCTCAAGTGAGGTCCAGCCAGATCTTGTACACCGCCTCGTAGCTATTTCCTCTGCAGATGCAGACTGGTATCACAATGGCCGTTGTCACTAAAGCCACATACTGTGCAGATGTCTTTTTTTACCGGTTTTACATTCTTCATCAAACTCCATTTTCCAGAGGTGATCTAAATCACCCCCTCAAAAAAATCCCACTCCCAGACTCTGCTCATCTCACTGTCAGGAACATACCAGCCACCCCCAAACCCAGGGCAGCTATTCCTGCCCAGCTGGGAGTCTCTGCTACAGAATCCCACCTGCCAGTTCTACAGTACCAGAGGCTTAACTGCATTAGTGGCTTCCTCACTTCTGAAGGACAGCTTCTGCACCTCTGTGGTCTAATCTGACCCCCAAAACGCCACGGAAGAGAGGCCCCACAGGCCACTGATCCAGTGGATCGCCAGCATTGCTCCACTTCAAAAGCCTGCCACTTAGAGGATGGATTGTGACTCATTGTAAGGTCCTTCTCATCCCAGCGTTAACCCTTCATTTGCTACTCTAACTCCAAACCAAAACCTGCTGCACACAGTGGGAGACCTTCAACTGACCTCAGTGAGCTCTGGAGCAGGCCCTTGGTGAACTATGTGTAACACACAATCCTACCAAATGCATTTGAAAATCTAAGCATACAATATCTGCTGCTTCACTCTTCTTACCATGACATTAGATCTGCAACGAGTTTAGGAGAATCAGCTAAGCAAATAACCCCCCACACCCCACCCAATCCCAGCACTGCAAGGATTTCACATAGGGAAACTTCCACAGTTTGAGGCATTTTCTAACTGCTACTGAGGCCCCAATCTTGAACCTACTGAAGGCAACAGCAAAGCTCCTGCTGGGGGCAGAGGCAGGATAAACAGCTGTTAAATCAGAGCATTCCACCTCCCAATACTCAGATCTGTTCTGTGGATGTTACAGAGACAGCCAGTGGGCCAGTGCTCTAGCTACCCTCACTGTCCTAGCTTCATGTTCCCAGGCTACCCTCGCCATCACACTTTGGGGGTTTTTTTTATGCTGCATTATGTTAGCTCTTATCCAAAATCCACTCCCAATTCAAAGAACCAAAAGCCAATCTATTAACAACAAAACCCAGTTAAAGGTTTTACAAAAGTATCTCCTCATTTCTTCAGAGGCTGCAGATGAGCATCACCTGGATCTAGCCCTTCATCCGCCCCAGAGCAGTCCAGTCTTTTCAAATCCAATTCCCTTGTTCTCTGCACATTACCTCTTCCTCTGCCACATGCAGTTCTCTGCCCTTTACTTGGGCACATAAATGGCTCTTTAACAAATCTCTCACCCTCTTCACCCCAATGTGTCCATCACTTTCTCTGTTCTGCCTACAGAGTTGAAGAAACCCTGATGGTTAATTGAAATAGTCTCCACAACTTCATAATCAATGGACTTCACTTTAACTATGCACTTAGCTAGCTTCTGCTTATGCTAATAGATTTTAAAATTGGAATCTTACTTAAAAATTCTAATTAGCTTCTATCAGTGGCAGCAGCACAAGCTGTCTTGAGTCAGAAAGCCTGAGCTTAGCAGCAAGGCAAACCATGTGAATGCAAATACCATGTGCCCAGGGGGTGTTTAGTTTGTCCTGGAGAGCCAAGGTAGTAGGTTCCAGTGGCAGAGGCTTTCACAGAGATCTTCAGGGAACTTTTAGGATTAGCATTTATCCATTTGGTGTTTCAGTGCTGTAATAGAGGGGGTAGTGCTAGGAAATAACTGAGAGGCAGAGCCCAGTCCAGTGCTGTGAATCGGTTTGGTGCTGAGTGGTCACAAACCGTCCTATTCATGGCATACGAGGAAACACACCTTATGCTTAGCCCTTCTCACACAACATAATCTCACTGGTTTAGAAGTGGGCAGTGCTCTCTGCAGCTGGGGAGGGTACAAGAACAAGGAGAGGGAAACGAGAACCTGAAGAGTCTTTCTACTGACACTGACAGGGTTACGTTTTCCTAAATATAGATGGTTTTCAGACTAAAATGGGGACAAAGACAACAGCTAGTTCTGACTCACCTTGACACTGAAGAAGAAATGGAGTAGGGAGAAGTTTGTTGTTTCTTTATCCTATTAACTCTATCTGGTCTTAAGCATCAACATTTCTTGCCAAGAGAAATGTGCTTGATGCAGAGACTAAAGTGACTATTTGGGGGTGGAGAAGAGATTTAGCAAAGGATTCCCTTTGGCCTTATTTAGACTGTAATATACTTTTCTTGGTTGTGGATTTTTTCTGGTATATCCAAAGTCACCTAGAAATTACTATACATTATAGAGTTGGGAGTCTTTTTTTTAGACTTGGTTCCTGCTTAAACTTACCATAAAGTACCCGAAAGTGCCAGAATTTCACTGGAGGCCTGTAAACTAAATCTCAAATCATGTCTTAATTATAAACCTAAAGGTTGAGCCGGAGGTTATGTCACTGATCATGCCAGTTGCAGAGTCTGCAATTATTAATACTTAACACGTTAACCTCAGGCATTGTAACCTCACGGTTATAAGGACTTGAAATATTGATACCTAAGCGAAGCTGATTGGAACTAGAGAGAGCTGGCATCTCAGCAGGAGATGGATAGCTGTAAAATTTTAGAAACTACTGTCAAATTTACTTTCCTGAGACCCAAGTCCCAACCCTTCCTAAAACACAGGTGCCAGCCTTGCTGAGAGAGAATTCTGGTGCTCTACCAAATTTACATGCCATAAAAAAATGCAAAGCATTATTTTCTTTTTAAAATAACTGGTGCAAGAGTAAATAAAAGGTGTGTGCAACAGTATGTCCATGGACTGGAAAGTCAATGCAGGATAATAGTCCACAGCTGTTAGGAGCATTATCTAGTCAGAGCAGTTAGATACATTCTATCTTGTATAGGAAGCAAACAACTTAATGTTTTAAGTTTTAATGGACTTATAGCTGACAATAAGGGATGAACCATCTAAGGATCTGACTGACAGGTACAGATTCCATAAGATGTAATGCTGAATGACTGGTTACATGTATCATTTTATTTAGTCCTTTTACTGCACCATAAAGTAAGCCAGGCCTTTCATTGGTCCAAAAAGATCTCTGCCCTGAAGAGCTTACAATTACTGTTCCCATCTATCTGTTATATTTTACATGTATGTTTCAAAAACACTAATTTATATGTTCCAAAGGGGCAGCTGTGTTAGTCTAATAAAGCAAAAAAAGCAAGGAGTCTTGTGGCACTTAAAGACTAACATCTGTTAGTCTTTAAGGGTATGTCCACACACACTCCTTATTTCGAAACAACCTCTGTTGTTTCGAAA
>ML682087.1:1372592-1397592 GCA_007922195.1 Podocnemis expansa
CTTACTCCGGCCCCGGCAGCGGCGGGCTGCAGCCGTGCGCCGGGGCCGCGCCTCCAGGTTGGGGGGCAGCAGGGGCTTTAAAGCCCCTGGGGTGAAGTGCCCCGCTGCCCTTTCCTGGCGGGTGCTTGCAGGGGGCTGCATGCACCCGCCAGGTGAGGCGCGGTGCCTGCAGTCCCTTGCAGGTACTGGCGGAGTGAGGCGCAGCCCTGCGCCTGACTCCGCCGGTGCCTGCAGCCCTCTGCAGGCACCCATGGGATGCAGTGCCCCTCTGCACTGCACCCTGTGGGTGCCTGCAGTCCCCTCCCCAGGCGAAATAGCAGGTCCACACTGTGGACCTGCTATTTCACTCCCTTATTTCGCGGACATGGTTTTTGTCCAGCGAAATAAGTTGTTTCGAAATAACATATTATTTCGAAACAGCTTGTTTCGAAACGTGTTGTTTCGAAACAAGCACTCCCCGTGTAGACATAGCCTAAGTGCCACAAGACTCCTTGCTTTTTTTTATTAATTTATATGTTCATAAAAGGGGATGTTGGGGAAAGACTAGTGGATTTCCCTAGGCCTAGAGAACTTTCAACCATTGGACATTGGAATGTATCGTCCCTTGATGCTGAAGTGAGGGTGAAAAGGCACAGACTGGTATATGGGGGGTTAGATAACTAGAAGGGCCGGGCACTGCATGGCTAAAGAGCGACTGGTTTCTCTCACGGAATTGCCACATTTTCATAGCTGGAAAGAGCTCTGGCACATCAGCACAGCAACAGTATCTGTCTTGATAGCCTACACATTAGAGCCAGCAGACACAGAGCCGAGCCAGCAGTTCTCTGCACTATGCAAATATTAACCCCTCACCCTTCACAAGTCTGGAAAACGGGCTTGCTTTCAAAAGAAAGGAGCAGCTCTCTATAGACAGTGTGTCTGCCAAAACAAGAGTGGTACCAGCGGCAGGCACATCTACTCCGGGTTGTATTCCTACAGCTTTAGAGGTCTCAGTCCTGTCAGTTCAGAGCGGCTCTGGCAACATTTCTTTAATGTGGCAGGTGATGGCAATGATGACACAGGCCTTATCTTACCTGTGATACTGTGATGCTGCATTTCTTTGCCAGCTCTTCTTTGGCTTCTTCGCTGGGGTAGGGGTTACTGAGGTGGGAGTAAAAATACTCATTCAGGATTTCTGTGGCTTGTTTGCTGAAGTTACGCCTTTTTCGTCTGAAACGAGGAAAGAAATCCATGGCTGGTACAGATGCTCACAGAAGTCTACAGGAGGTTCTATTCAGGTTGAAACCTTCGCAAACACATACAAGCCTACATGCACCACACTTATCACTCCACAGAGACCTGTTCCTCACCAGCACCCACGCTGGCCCTGCCCCTTCCCCCAGTCACATCAGGGGGGTTTGCCACTGGCTACCATGGCAGCATGATCTGACCCACTCCACGTTCTTCTCAGCACCACACCGAAGAGTTTATAATCACCATCATCACATGTGGGTCTCAGACATTAATTTCTTTCCTGGTCATTTGAACTGGAGAGTTAAACTTTTCTTTGGTATCCTATCACTAGACTGCCTCTGTTCTCAGTACTTCAGCCTCAGCCAGGTATGCCTTTTGGGGACCCTAATACCACGAGGATGGGCGCAGTGTGGGAAAAGCTAATAAAATGATAAGCAGAACATACCTAGAGCTAGACAGATGGACAGCTCAGAGCCTGCTAGACAGCACTGGTCTTACAGGCAGGAACCAACCTGTCTCTCCAGGGCACTGCAGATCTGAAATTGGATGCCTCCCTGACACTATGCTATAGCGCACTACTGAAACTTGGAGCATGAATCTCTCGCTATTTAACTGCAAGAACTTTGTGGTCTGCCCTTACACGGGCACCCAGCCAGTGAGAAACAAGGGACAAGGGGGCAGGAAAGCACCTGGCTCTGCCCCACAATGCACTATCCAGCAGAGCTCTCTGGCCATGTGAAGGGATATTAAGTGCACCCCATTAGAAAATGGCTTCCAGCGCTCCTCTGGGGCGGTATGACTCCATGCTCTCTCTTATGGCCTGTGTTCAAATAGCACCAGTGTGTTCCAGCATGCAGCACAGGCTGTGATACCCAGGCCAACAGTGCGCTCGTCTCTCTCCTAGAACGCCAGAGCTTGGAAGGCAGAATGATTTGTCCATAAATGGGCTGCCCTGGAGCAGGCGCCAGCCTGTCCAATTACCCAGGAAATGTAAGCTGAGAGCAGCAGTGTACTAGACTGGCCTTTCTCCCCTCACTTAGAAGGCCCTGAGCTCCTTCCTCAGCACAAAGGGACTGTGGAACAAAGGAATCCAAAGCCCACTGTCTGCAGGGCTTCACAAGTCTTTCTAAGCACAGGCTTTGGAAAGGAGCCACTGAGCATTTTCTTCCAAGTCTCATTCCCTTCAGGGCTGATTGCAACCCAAATGCTAGCGCCTTAGGCCAGTGTGCAGGAGACCATCAGTCCCCTCCATATCACTGTGTTACTCACTATAACAGATCCTGACACAGGCAGAGCTGTGTTTAGCTCATTACTAGGCTTCCACTCATTTGGCCTTGTTTACCTTCTTGCTTTGTAAAAAAAATCACTTCAAAGGTGCATCTGCAAGGTTTACCTTGCGCACTTACAGGTGCTCACTGCAGACACTTCCCAACTGTTTGTCATTACCCTAATTTGCCACACCTGCCAGTGACCAGCTCATTAGTGAAATTATTTCATTCTTGTTTAGTTCCTAACAGCTTTCAGGTGCAAGTTGCCATGTGCCAGCTGCAGGGAGCACTGCTAGGGTTCTGCTCTGTACTTTGGGCTTAGGGTTTTGCTTTCTCTTTCTATATATCATGCATCTCAGGGAACCTAACAGCTAGGTTCCTGTAATCTGCATTAGTGCTGTGCTCCAGGAAGGAATGACACCTGTGGTCACTAATGCAGCCTGCTCTGTGGTTTGAAAGAAACCTAATTGTTTCCATAAGCCTCTTGTAATCCCAGTCTGTAGATTTCTGATGCTGCACCATCGTGTGGAAAAAGCTGGCACTCCAGATCAATAAGAACTGCATTGCTTAACTCCTCTGTCCACCCACACCCTCCTGCTAGTACCCCCAGTCCTGCATTGGGATGTTACTTCTTGGTGTCACCATGGAGACATATATAGATGCACAGACTTACCCCTTGTGGGCACTGAGCGGCTATCAAGCACTTACCTGGATTTCCCAGTCCAAGTCCTTAACTGTTTCTGAACAATGAAAGGGCTCCTGGCCAATGTTCCCTCTGCTTTTTAATAGGCTGTGTGCGCAAAAAATTTCTTTTGTGCAAATTTTTGGAATCAGTGCCCAAATTTGTGCGCACTCCAGTGAGTTGATCAAACTTGTGAGCACAACGAAGCAAGTGTGTATAATGCAAATAATATCTAAATTTTATTTTTATATGGTGGTGGAAATGATTTTATGAATTACAAAACCTTATTTGAAACATGCTAGTTGAATCCGCCTGCTTAAAGTAGCATAAAAATATTAGCACTGTTGAATTTTTTGGTGAATGCTGTATTTTGTTGTGTGCACAGGTTTCATGACCTGTGTGCGCACGCACACGTGCACAGCTTAGAGGGAACATAGCTCCTGGCATCCAGGAGAGGCCCAACCTGCACTGTAGCCAGGGTTTTTGAGAGGCACCCTGTCTGCTGGGAAGCAGCTTTGTGCCCTGGAGGCACCTCTCAACTGTTACTGAGGCTCATGCTGCTTCCGACTAGCATAGCTGATGAAGTCCAGCATCTGACATGATCATCCCTTCTGGAGCTCAAGTCAAAAGGACACCTCAGCAGGAGCAAGGCCAGCCAAGTCAGGCCCTCAGCAAACAGCATCAGCCAGACACCTCTAGACAACCGGGACACAGAACCTAACCTGGGCGCTGTCTTAGCCTGTGTGGACAGGTTGTGAGATAATTAACTCCTGAGTTATCAGATTACACTCTTTTCCAAGGCATGTTTCTAAAATGCCCACCCTGTACCTGGCACTGTGCAAATTCCTGCCAGGATGCCTGCAACGGCCTTTTCACAGAGCCCGAACAGCTTTAACAGCTGTTCTGGCAAATTAACTGAAGGGAAGTATTTATCCCTTGTACCGGAACAGAAGCATTTAGCTCCACGAAAGCTGCCATGAAATTTCCCTTCATGGAGCTGCATCCCAAGGCCCTGGCACTAGCCTGGGGTGAATCCACGTGTGGAGGCATGGCTCTCTTTGCCAGTCAGTCAGTAAACACTGCCTGAATAAAAGCAACAGCAAAACTATTCTCCCACCTACCTGGCATCAAGGAATCTTGATCTCAGGATCATTACTGCCTCACAAGTGCTTTGTTTGAGCTGCATCTGAATCGAGCTGAATTTTCGATGGATGATGCCCACCATCCTTTCAATCTCCTTTGGAGAAATGGGACGTGTCCGACTCTGTTCTCGGAGCAAGTTCATCACATGTGTGGTGAATTCATTACATGCCTGTGAAGGACAGAGCAGTGTAGAGATGGTTTTGTGCTGTTAGACAGGAACAGATCCACTGAACTCACTGCTGAGTGGAGCCACTGAGCATTTTCAAGGGTCAAGTGCCCGTGCATCCCACCCTGCACCTGGGGGCTCTGCATGGCCAGGCTCTTCAGTGACAAGGGTTTGTGGACACTGAAAGAGCTACCCACAGCCACTCAGAGTGGGGAGCAAAGCAAGCAGAAAAAGAGGCTGGGCAAAGAGCACCCCCTTGTAATTTATGAGACCAAGATACCATGACACTCCCACACACACACACTCTCCACCCACGTGCCCTTTCCATTAGCCATCTGTCTCCTACCATGTTCTGTGGCTCATCTAGCAAAGAACTTCAGGGCTTGTCTTCCCTAGCACATGACCCATCTTTCCCTTGTTAGGAGCTGAGCCTTCCTCTGAATGGCAATATTCTAACTGATACACACAGATACACACTCATGAATGAAACTCTTTTCTTCTACATACATAAAGATAAGGCTGAAGACGCTATCATGGCTCTTCTGATATTTGAAGAGAAACAACTCTCCAAGGCAGAGTGAATGCCTTTTTCCAGGATGGGTAGGATACCAGAGTTGAAAGGCATGCGCCATATCATAGCATATAAATAGTGATAGGCAGGCGCACAATAGTAGCTGAGACTCTGTTGGTCCAGAGCATAGTTAATAACCTAAATGTGGGTGTCTCTGAAGCCCTGATACTATGAATTCCCTTCTAGAAATACACTCCACCTCTCTCACACAGCAAAGAATTGTTTAACTAGCTGTGGCAGATCACAGCTTTGAAACCTCATTGATTTTACCTAGAGCAAACACTTTCAAAGATGTAATTACACAGATGCTATGCATCTGCAGGGCTATCTGGCCCTTGGTCTCCACGAAATGGCCTCAAACTCTGAGGAGCAACAGTGCAGCATTCCCTCCACAGATTAAGCCATGTGAAGGACAGTGCAGTCGACACATCAAGAGATTTTGTCTGATCTGAATGGTGCTACAAAGAAGCAGTGGTGCTGAGATTTTGGCCCCTCTCTCAGCAAAGGCTGGTGTTGGCACATATTAGGCGGACTCACTTATCTTTTCTCCCTTTCAAAAACAAAAGCCAAGACTGTTGTCAACTGCAGAGCACTAAGTTGCAGCTACAGAACTCTTCCTCTTCCTAGGGAATCTAAGTGGAACTCAACCACATTCCACATACAAACCTGTCCCTGTCCTAGTCTGGCCCCAAGAAAACGGGAGACCCACCAATGAGCTAGTTGAGGGCTACGTTTTTAGTCATGTGAGAAAGAAAGGGATGTTCTGTTCCTGCAAAAGACCAGGAGTGTAAGCAGAATATCAGAATGGCTTTAGCTGGCTTTGCAGGTATGCATTTGGATCATACAAGCAAGGCAGACGTCATAAAGCAAAATTGAGCTATAATGATTGCCAAATACGGCCACAGGATTTCACTCTCATGCACCTACTGTGCCGTGCTAGTAATAGGAGATTCAGCAGTCACTAAATCATGCAGAGGAAACAGTGTAAATGTCTTCATCAGGCCATTTATGCTGTGGTGCTAGCTTCACTTTTATCCTAACACTGGAGTTAAGAACCTCCTTCGGATTTGTTTTGCATCTAGATTTTCAGTCACTCATCTGAGTTTCAAGAGCCCATGCCAGGGAAAGAGTTAAAAGTGAAAAGTTTATGCATCTAAAAACTCATAATTTCCTATAACATTTGCTGAATGTCTCACAACTTATTAAGTGAAGCCATCTATGAATGCAAATGCTGATTAGCAATTTGGCACTAGCCCAACATTCGCAGAATTCACATAGCTTTTCTTTAAACCAGTAGTTCATACATGATTAATTAGAACATCTCATTTATGTAGTGTGCACTTTAGCTCATTACTCTAAGTAAAATTCGTTAAGTATTTACATTTAGATAATTAAAATCTGGGTACACCCTTAAGAAAGATGCATACACTTCAGGCAAAGCCATTTTTTTCTTTACACTACTGAAAGTAAATTACAGGCTAATTTACATCCTCACTGTACAGCTTTGGAGACAGCACTCCAGCAAGGCTCCGCGCCTTGCCCCCAAGGGGGACACAGAGCAGTGATGGCTCTTGGGCCTGGCTGAGTCTCCCTGACAACAGCACCGCAGGCAGCTCTGTCACCGAGTCGGGGCACAATTCTCTCTCAGGCCACGCGTGGTGCTCCCCTGGCATCACTGTGGCAAGGGAGGACTCAGAGCAGGCAATCAGCAGGGAGCTGCATTTCCGGTCCCAGCTCTCAGTCTTGATTGAGGTTTCCTGGGTTTGGTGGTTCACCTTTCAGCAAATCTGAGCTTAGTTTTTTATTAGCTGTTTTTCCTTCCCTTTGGTTTATTTTAATAGCCTGAAAGAACAAAACAGCACGGTCCATGGCAGTTCCTCAAGCCCAGCCAACGGGTGCCAGACCTGGACCCCACTGGTGGTGCAATGGATCCATCTACTGCCTGGGAGACAGAGATGGGGAACGGCTCCTCTTTTCCCTCTGGCTCACCGACTGTTCTTGTGAGTTAGAGCCAGAGACATCCCTAGGGATGAAATATTTCCTTTCATCAGGGAGGATGAGCAAGGAAGTGGCTCCTTCCACCATGAAGACCAGGTCGAGAGCCTCCTCTTCCCACCAGGGCAGGGCAGGGAGACAACAGCAGTGGGATCCCCACCTGCCTCAGAGCTGCCAGTGTCTCAGCTGTGATTCTAGTGGAGGACTTAAAGCTCAAAATCCTAGTTAACCACACACAAAATGTTGCTTGTGGATAAACGTGGCAAGCCAGGGTTCTGCCTGAAAGTGAGTGGCATGATGATCACCATAAAACCCACTTCTAAGGTCCTAATTCTGCAAACACTCAGACCAGATCCCAGGGCATCTTTACACAGACATCAGTGGCCTCTGGATTTGAACCCTTACTACCCTGTGTAGCCTTGCCAGGAATGAGCATACACTAGCTAGTAAATATCTGGAAGAGTCGGTTCTACGTTTGCATTTCCCTTGTTGGTTCCCCAGGAGGACACATAGCACAGAGCAGTGGTTCTCAACCACTGTGTTGGGCAACATCACTGTATCGCCACACAGCTGTAAGTGTGTCACACAGAGTTGGGCAGATGACTGGATTTGGCCTGGGTAGGTTGGGCTGGTGTGTCCTGTAGGGTCGCAATAGACAGCCAAATGTGTCATGACCCACAAAAGGTTGAGAATCACTGGCCTAGATGTTTCGGAAAAATCTTATTTACCCATCTGTTAGTCAAGAAGCTTTCATTCATTGGGTAAATAGAAATGGTTGCTGTGAAGAATATTTTCAGGCTTTTTTTGCCATGAAAATACTTCTGCACAAAAATGGCGCTAAGCTGCGCTCATGAAGAGTCAGATAATTCATTTTCTTCCCCTGATTTTGGACTCTGAGTGATGTTGCTGAGTGGAATTAATAAAATCCATGGTTTTTAAAAGAGGAAAATGAACACAGACAAAAACACTTTTAAAAGCTGCAGTCAGCTTCCTGCTGTCAAGAGACAAGAACACTTCCCATGCATCCCTGCGTTGCTGGGGAAAGGCTAGATAAAGGGCCTGATTCTAATTTCCCTTCCATTAGTGTACACCATTTAACCTCTCTGGCATTACAGCATTACTTCTGAGTCACAGTGGTGGAAATAAGATCAAATGAATGTGACACTTGGTCTTGATTTCTCATGTTTATTTACAACATCCAAGCTATTTAATCCCCACCTTGCTACTATTTTTCAGGGCTCTTTGGCACCCTACACCTTTCTAGGGATGGCAGAATGTAAGGCTTCACCTCACTAACCTGCTCAGAAACTCTACAGAAGCGAGGAGGCCTTGCATGCTTTACTGCTTAATCAAGGATTTTCAGATGTGCACAAGGACGAGAAGGAGACAGCTTAGTTCAGCAGCTGGACAGCCATTCCCCAAACAATCTCAGTGCCAGGCCACACAGCACCCAGTAAGTTCTCAGCACGTTCAGTAGCACTTGCCTGGTGTCCATGCTTCACCCTGATGTGGGGCGAATTCCAAAGACATCTGTGAACTCGAAAAGCAGGTTCCCAGCTGCTCAGGGAGGCTTGGGACCCTTACAATACTTTTGCCTACAGCAAAAATGTATTTCAGTGTAATTATAGAAGATAGCTTTCAATATGTCATCTCTATTATAGCAGCTGTAAATTATGGAAAGAGCTGCCTGCATTCAACCCTTTCTCCTGCCACAAGGCAAGGGGAGGGCTGCTGATGGCATGACACACTTTCCTTTCTTTCTTTTTGTTTTAAGTGCATTCCCCTAACTGGCAACAAATGTCAGAATCAAAGTCTGTCTGGGAAATGTTTGCAGAGCAGACCCTTAGATCTCTGCTTCTGGGTACAAAGAACGAAGAGGCAGAAAGATGCACAGGCAATGAGAAATGATGCCATGGACTGGCCCCTTTTTGCAGCAGCCTACTTCTACATGGAGCAGGCATGCTCATCCCCACATACATGTGGCTTAAGCCTGAATCACACAGCAGGAACAATGTGCTGGGGTGGTTATGTCACCTCTTTATCTGTAGGACAGTAACAGCCATTTAGAAATGAGCAGCTGACAAAAGCAAAAAGCTGTAGAGACAGGCACTCTTCTCCAGGCAAACTGATGCAGGCAGTTTGCCACAAGACTTAGGAAATTACCCTATTTCTGTAAAGCAGACATTGCTGGCACCAGGAGCAACAGGGGAAAAGTAACATGTCTCAGGTCAGCTCTGCCTCTCTCTCTCTCTCAGTAGTATTTGCTAATCCTGCCTGGGCTCCTGGGGTTGGACGGATGGCTGTGACATTTCACCTGAAACCTTTGTAAATGGAGCTACAGGGCTAAAAACGCTAGTCCCCTTTCCCCACCCCAATCATTAAAGTTATTATAGTCAAAGAACACTTGCCGGGAACTAGCTATTAGCACAAGCATGGTATTTATTTCAGACCCAAATCCATCCCCAGCAAATCTCCCTGCAATTTATAAGGGGCTTTAATTCACTGCTGGGGTGGCTGTTTAATTTGATAAACATTTTCATCTAAATGGAACAGAGGTATGTGTTCATCAGAGCTTCATGGCCCAGGCCAGTCTGGGGCAGGGCTTTGGGGACCTGTACAGTTTGTTTCTTTATGGAGCAAAGTCTGTGTCAGTTATTCACTGTCTGAGTCCTCCTGCCACTGAAATGACACAGTGAAAGATTACTGGCTTCAGACAAGACTAAATGGCCAGTATGTATATCGCCCTGGCCTCATGCCACATCGGCAAAGGTTCTGTCAGCATTTCCTGCATGATGCGGCCTGGATTGCACCAGCTAGGGAAAGCATCCAACATCTCTTCCCTGAATGCCTTCTCAGCTGTTCATATGACATAACTCCCTCCACACACACCTGCTTCCTGTCTGCTCCCTGACACCCAAGTGGGTGCTGCTGCTCCAAGACCTCTGGGAGCCACTCTGGGGAGCATGGCTGGGCCTTAGATTCCACAGCTTGTGAGATCTGAATTATCTCATCTTTGCTGCGATCAGCATCTAGTCACACACACAGATATGGAAAAGAGCCAGAAAGGGAAGAAGGGCCTATGGGGGCCTATTACAGGGCTGGAGAAGAGGATTCGGGGGTACTGCTCACCCTACTGACACACTGACCCAGCTAGGAAGCTGCTGGAGACAAAGAAAGGGAGTCTGGAAAATTCTGGATACATTTCACAAAAACAGCCAACCTTTCGTCTGCTCCTCATGTTCCAAGCTTTTGAAGTTCACTGTTCAGAGGCCTGAGTGCAGATCTACAGGGCATCGGCCCAGAGACAAACCCAAAGAATCACCATCCCCAAGCAGCAGTGGGGTCAGGTAGGAGCTTAGTGGGCCCAGGCAAGTGGTCCAGCTGCAGACATTAGCTTGATGCTCCAGGAGCCCTGAAGCAGCTGCTGGAGAAGAATCTCAAATGTGCAACAGTGACATTTGCAGCTCTGCAACAAGAACCTGCAAGGAGCAGGGATCGTCCCATGGGCCCGTCAGATCAGGCTGCTCAGGGTGGTGGGAACTGTGCACGTAAAGCCGCAGAACCAGCTGTGCTGTCTGCCCACTGCCAGCTATTCTGATCAAAATAGCCCACCAGTGTTCAGCACGGCTGATGGTGGCGGTTCATCTGGTTGGCCAGTTACAGACTGCCAGAGAGTAAATCTTGCTGTCCCTACATTCAGGGAGCTTCCAGTAGCCCCTTCTTTGTTTTCTGGGTTCTCAAAGACCTCCATGGAGAGGCAACTGAACTAGCCAAAGAGCCTCTGTTGAGTTAAAATGCAAAGTCTGAGCATCTTAAAACCAAGGACCCTGTCTGAGGGACCTCACTGGGCCCTTCTCCCCTGACTGCACCACAGCAGGGCACCGAAGGATGGAGCCTGAGACTCACTGTGATTCTCTGTGATGGAGCAGTTTTGTGTGGGATTTTTAACACTGCCTTGCATTCTCATTTGTGATTTCACTTAGTCCAGACAGACACGTCACAGTAATGTGCTGAGGGTGAGTCCAGAACTTCCCCAAGTTCAGCTCAGGAAACCAGCAGCTAATTAGGTTTGTTGAGTTGATGAGTTCAGGGTTTATAAGCTTTACTAGAACACCTCTAGGAGGGGGAAATGAAGACTTTAAGTGAGGCTGGCAAAAGCTGGGGTCTCATACCAGTTTCTTCTCCTGCCCCCTCTTCCACCTGCTTAGATGCAAAGTTGCAAATTAAAGAAAGCTGAAGGAGAACAGTTCTCCCTGATGGCTCTGCAGGATGTTAGCAGTCCACATTGGATTCACAGAGCACAGGAAAGCCACACTGCTCTGCACAATAGCACAATGCAGCTTTGTAAAGCCTCCCACAGTGGCCATGAAATCACACAAGCAGTGTGTCACCAGCTCCCAGAGATGAACATGCAGCCCTCAGGATCTGCCCAGGATTATTTATATCACATAAAAATACTGAGAGCAAATGTCAACCTTAAAATGGTTCACCATCAATGTAATTTGCATATTTCTTCTTATTATGAATAATAAATTACCATCTTAAATTTATATAGTGTATTTCACTCTGAATAATGCTGAAGTGCTTTATATCATCTACATCACTATAGTTTATAGAGTGCAAGATATATATTACTATGCCCAATTGAAACTTCAGGCAGAATTTAGGATGGCAAAATATAATTGCCCAGGATACTCAAAACTCTGGGATCTTCAGCAACCACAAGTGGTCAGGACCTCTGAAAGATGCCACCTCCAGCAGCAATGCCCACCTAGCACCATGCTGGAGCTTTGGATTGACCGCCAACTCAAGGGGAAGAGCACTGCCTATTTATTAATTCACCAACACCACATCCAGTTTCTCAGCAATCTTCTGCACAAGTACAGACCTAGGCCTGGCCTGGTTGAGCTTGTCAGACCTGAGAACATCTCCGGGTGCTATGGCTTCTGGCCATCATGGCCACGTTGGCTTACTAACAGGAGCACTAATGTTACTAGGGTTCATTACAGGCTTCCAGAGTTGGTACTATCCAATAGATAACAGTCACCCTTTCTTTAAAGATATGTCTACACAGGAATAAAAGCCACGCAGCACAGCCACAGCTGAGCCAGGCCAACTGTGGGGGTTTTGTCCCTTTGTAGACATACCCAAAGAGTCCCCTAACTGAGCAGCTTCTAGGATGAGGGGAACCACTGGTCTGGGCTGCATTTATTGTGCATGCAATAAGCTCACCCACAATAACAGTGGAGAAGAAGAGATCACAACCAGGCATGCCAGCCAGTCTTCCCATTTTCACAGAACTCCTCCTACAACATCAACGTTTCATTTGACTGCACAGCTCTTTCAGTGAAAAGGAAGAGAGAGAGAGAGAGAGAGAGAGGGAGAGAGAGAGAGAGAGAGAGAGAGGTGTAACTTTTAAGCCCTACAGACACAGGAACCGGTTAGCAGAAGGGTGGAGGCAAGTGGTAGCAGGAATACGTGGGGCTGAGCGTGATGTCTGACCTGTTCATATTTCTCCAGCTCTGTGTGATAGATTTGTCTGATCTGGGTCAATTTGGCTCTGTAATCTGAGTGTTCGATAGAGTTATCTGAGGACCCTCCAGAGGCTGCTGCTGCTGCGGCTGCGGCTGCCGATCCCCCACCTTTCTCGGGACCTGAAACCCCTTCTGCCAGAAGCATATTGTCCAGTCTCATTAGCTGGGGGTCGGGAGGGTCTTCCTCCTGGGCTCCTCGGATGCTCAAACCTTTGGGTAAAAAAAAAAGAAAAAAAAAAAAAAAGAGAGAGAAACCAGAGTGAGTATTTCCCATGCTCTGGCAGGGTCCAGCACGCTAGACCAGCCATTGCAATACTTTACAAACCCTTTCTCTTCTGGGAGACACAATGGTCCCACCTCCAGCATGAAGTTAGATAATGACTCTGTTCCCCTCACCATGAGGACCTAAGAAGTTAAGCCTCCACTGCACCGAGGGAAAAGTCCTATAGAACGTAGAATCAATAAAATCAACAGGGCTCTATGGAAATATCTCTGAAAACCCACTAAATTAAGAGCGATTGAGAGACTTGTCCCAGAACTTTTCAAAAAACTCTATAGTGTTTTAACTCTTTCTTATAAATATTAGACATATATGATGTTTTCAACAACATATTTAAATCTAAGCACTATTTAATTAGGAATATCAAATGGATGGAAAACCATAGAGTAGGAGTAAGTCTGTGCTATTTATTTGGAAATACTGGAAACAGATCTGAGGTTTGTGTTGTTCTTGCTGAGAAATGTTTGGCGGAAATCTCTCTCTGCCCCCCAATTCTAAGGGTTAACAAGAAATGCCTGCAGAAGAGATCGCATTCTCTGCTGAATTCGATGGGACTTTTCCACAAGGGTAAATCAATGCTGTAAGCCCCATTGGTACTAATTGATTATACCCAAGAGGCAGCAACATACCAAAGGTGAGCAGGTTCTTAGAAGGTACCTAACCACCCTGCTAGAAGGTTTACACATTAGATGGCCAGCAGGGATACAGAATGAGGGAAAACAAAAGTGCCTTTTCTTGGACAGCTGAGATTGATGGGACCCCTAGCACACCCTCCTGCTCACAGCACTGCCATGCTCCCAAGGAGAACACTGCACCACACTCTAGCTCACATGCAGATTTCAAAGCTAAACAGAAACCAGGAGGAACTATACGTTCCTTCACTACCCAGCCATTTAACTGCAGCCAGGGTGCTGGGATACCCCTGGGAGCAACACTTTAAGCCTAATTTCTGTTTCAAATCGAGAACTTCCAAAGTGATGCCCAGTCAGCAGTCTCATCTGAGTACAACAGATCAAGGCTGACAATTTGTAGGTTTAATCAGGTCACACAGGCTCTCTGCCAAGATGTTCTCAACAATGCCAAAAACAAAGTTTAAAATAATTACAATAGTATCAAAATCACTGGAGCCACTGCTTCTTGAATCAGCATTTCCATTGAAGACGTAACACAACCAGCTATATCCCAGCCCAATTAACCTCTTTAAATCTGTTTAAAACCAGGTATTCACACACTAGTTAGACAGGATCCCAGTGGGTCTGAAGTTGGCACCTCGCATGTTTGCATTCTGATTCTACCGTCTGTGTCTGCGCCTGTTTTTAGTTACACACAGTGGTGCACTCTCTGCGTAGAGAGCAGCGTACATGACAGTAACATCCAGAAGCTGCCAAGTGTTCAGTTGAGTACCAGCAGTGCTATTTTCTGCGCTAGCCCCAATACAGCCCAGACACTCTTAGAAACAGATCTGATTCCTCGAAGTCCTGAACTCACATACAGCTCGACACCAACCCTTATTGACCAACCTTCCAGGCACAAGAAGGCAGAGCTGTAATTTTCCTCTAAGATGCACATTTTAAACCTGTCAACTTCATTTAAAAATACAATTCCATATAATTTAATTGGGATAATACAAATGTTTCATTGTCATTTTAAACTATTTCTGTTGTCTATTCGGAGGTTGAACAAGGTGGGAAGTATACAGTATAATATCATCCTACACTATGGCTAAGTCTAAAAGTTATCATCAAGAACAGTGGGGGTAAAAGAACACTTCAAAAACAGTTCAGTCCTCTTTGCCTCTTTATTCTAACATTTACCCATTCACAGACATTTGACTAATCAAACTAATCGAAATTGCCCATTTGACCTAGCTCAAGCCAAAAATACTTGCTTAGTTCATGACAAAGTTTCTGGCTTAAAGATCTGGCAGGCTTTGTTATGCCTGTGTGTGACTATGTCTACACTAGAGGGCTCAGGTAAGTCGACTTAATAAGGTCAGCTTAAAGTTGACTTTATTAAGTCAACTTAGAGAGGCCCAATTTGTTTAAGTCAACTTTACAAAGTCAACTTCAATGGCTCTCCTGCCTTAAATCAACTTCATTAAGTCGACTTTAATGGCCACATTTTGTTAAGTCAACTTAATAAAGTTGACTAAACCCTTAAAGTCAACTTTAAGGGTGAGAATTATTAAGTTGACTTAAGCCTCCAGCATAGACATACCCTGTGTTAGTACAAGAGAGGGCAATAGGTCAAATTTTCCTTGGATATTTTCTTTTTCCTTTGTACAGAGAACTTCCTCCCTACTGAGGTGACTATCTTTTTCTGTCTTTTTCCTCTCTCCCCTCCAGCCTGGCTTTTAATATTTGTGAGCAGCATGTGGTTTTCAAAGCCCTTCCAGTTTACTTTTTCAATTAGTCCTTCTAAGTATCCTTTCCTATTGTTCTTTCTTTATTCTTTGTCCCAACAGGTTTTTGTTCCCCCCTGCCCTCCTGTGGCATGTCCACCAGCAGCTGCTGAATCTAATGGCCTACTATGGTCTTTATTTAACTACAGACATTTCATAAGGGTTTTACTCATCTCCCTGACAGTTACAGACATAGGATCTAATTCTCCACTCATAAAAATGGGCACCACTCCTCTGACTTCCTGATCCTTGTGCTTTGTTTGTAGAAAGGACCAAAGATTAAAAATTTCTGCACAAAATGACTGTGTTCCTAGATGGAGACTAAGGGAATAATTGAGCTTCCCTGTAACAGCATGCCTAAACTGTACCAGTACGGCCTGGCTCTCAATACAAAGGCCAGAGGGCTAAAGGAGTCCATGGAAGAAAAAGAGGTCGTACCGCACAAGAGGAAGAATGCAGCAGGCATTGCTTCCAGTCCTGATATACTGTTATAACGTAGGTTATCACCGGCGGTGGTGGGTTGTTTTCCTCCAGGTGGAATACAGTACACCTAACTCCAAAGCAGGGATGCATACAGTCCAAAGACCAGATGTCTGACAATACAGAGACAAAGAAATGGGCGAGACAGGGAGGTAACGTACCATGATCTAACATTTATTTTGCTACTGAATGAACACCATCATTCATTTCAATGGCAAAGCCATGAGTTAATTAACTAACTCCTACAAGAGTTAACCTTGTGTGTGGGGATAAATGTGTTAACCCTCCCTAGTTACTTTATGAATTATATGCATCAAATCATCACATAATAAATAGGAGTTGTTTTCCTTCAGGAGGAAAAGCCAGGGGAATTTTTCGTACTCGTGAAACCATACTGTATAGAAACACTGGAGTTACAAACCATCCAATCATTTCTCCTATCATGTAGGCAACTAAATCTGATGAGAAAGATCCAGAACACTTCCTGGATTCTTTAGTATTGAGAAAACACTTGTCTTATATTTGTTCCTACCTAGCATCTGCCTGTACAAATTACTCCCCATTTGAATATAGTGATAATATATGTATTTTCTGCCATACAAGATCATACTCTGGGACTATTGTTTCCCTATTTTATTTCTCAGTATATCAAACTATGAGTTTATTACTGTTTAGCTCACTGACCTTTCAATGCATCGTGGTATTAAGGTATGGAGCAGACTAGAAAGAACACAATCATACATCACTTCCAGAACAGCTACATCTGTCCTAATGGTACAGGAAGTGAGAGCGTCTCAACCAGACAGCAATAACCTAGCTGGGCACTGAGTGGAAGGCTAATACCTTCATGTTAATACGAAAGCTAGAAAGTGGTGTGTTTTTAAACCATTTTATAGATCCCCTTCATATAAAATCATGGAAATGTAGGGCTGGAAGGGACCTCAGGAAGTCATGTCCAGTCCCCTCCTGTGGCAGGACTAGATGGACCTAGATCATCCCTGACAGGTGTTTGTCCAACCTGTTTTGTTTTGTTTTTTAAATCTCCAGCTATGGGGATTCCAAAACCTTCACCGCAGCCTATTCTGCAGCCTAGCCACCCTTAGAGTTAGAGTGGTTTCTCTGATATCTGACCTAACTCTCCCTTGCTGCACATTGTGCCCATTACTTATTGTCGTGCCTTCACTGGATATGGAGAACACCAGCCTCACTAAAACAGTTCTTAACACATTCAAAATCTGCTATTAGGCCTCCTCCTCAGTAACAAGGCTAAACATGCCCATTCTTTTACCTTTTTTTGTTGCTCTCCTCAGTACCCTCTCCAGTTTGTACACATCTTTCCTAAAGTGTGATGCCCAGAACCGGACACAGAACTGCAGCAAAGTCCTCCGCAGGTCCAAGAAGAGTGGAACAAAAACCCCTGTTACATAAGACGCTCAGCAATATCTTATACACATTTGGGTCCATATCAAGTTTCAAATCTAGTATTCTTGGTGACACTGGAGCATTATAAGGTTAACAGAAAACATGTTCCCTACTGATTTTAATCTACTGATGACCACAACATTCATTCCAGTATCTCTGCTATTTTAGATAAATCACATAAACAGACACTAAAACATTGTTTAACAATGAACTTGGCTTTGTTATAAGACCACAGTTTTAGCATATTTTTCAGCAAACCCTAATTAGCTGTCTTTCTCCATGCTGTGCACCTGCCCCCACAGATAATAGACGAGAGCGTCTGCATAGACTGCTGCATTCAGAGGCCAATAAATAAATTGCAGGTCAAAATTATTACAAAGCTTTCTTCGAATAAACCCATCTTCTTCACAATACAAAGCTGCAGATGTGAAAAGTACCTAAAGCCCACTCAAATGGTATGATTACAGGGGCCGTTTGAGTTTAATAATCTGACTCTAATTCAGGCATTTTCAACAGCTCATTAAGGGTTCATTAATATATGGGCAAGCTTTTGAATTATAAATATGTAGATTAGAAACCTGCGGTGTCTGAACTGTACAGTAGAACCCTGACTAACCAAATCATACCGCCAACATGATGAAGGCTTGACCCTGAGGCCTGAAGGTGGAGATTAAGGAGACTTCCACCTCCTGATTTCTCTGTCTCATTCATTCATTCATTCCATTTGGGAAGAAGGGTCTCTCCTGAAGCTTGGGGTGCTTGGCTGGATAGTTCACAACTGACTGTAACAAGTAGTCACTCTGGAGTGACCCCCAGCCTACACACTATCAATCAGCTGAGCTCTCCTGTCGTCATCACCCTCAGCCCTTGGATGCCCAATCCAAAGCACACAAAGTCAGTAGGACAAACAAGGAGTCCTGGGGCACTTTTGAAGACTTACAAATTTATTTATCATATGAGGTTTTGTGGGAGAAGATCCCACTTTGTCAGATGCTTTGAAGAAGTGTCTGATGAAGTGGGATCTTCTCCCACAAAAGCTCATGCAATAAATAAAATTAGTAGTCTTTAAAAGTGCCCCAGGACTCCCTGTTTGTTTTGCTGAACTAAACTAAAACGGCTACCTCCTTGGAAAAAGGCAGTGGAAAGACTCCCGCTGACTTCAACAAGCCTGTACTTTGCCTTTATCCAGATCACAAAGGGCTTCCCAAAGGAAAGGTCAGCACTGTTGTCATGCCTGTTTTACATGGAGAAATGGGAAGCAACAACCCTCCAGCAGAGCCTGGCATAGGACCCATATTTCTCCTTCATCTAACACCTACCCACCTCAGCCTCAAAGCTGGAAAATTCTTAAGTATGTGCTGAAGTCCCATTGGACTACGACAGAAAAGGAGGTCGCAGAAAGTTGGTATCACTCTAGAACTAACCTCCCTGAGACATGACGGCCTCCCACTGATGTACCAGGCCCTCTTTAACGCTGTTTTAAGCTTCCCTTTTTCTTTAATATTGGAGCTGGTTGAAAATTTTCCATAACAGCTGGGGTTTTTTCTGCCAAAAAAGACTCATTTAATTGAAATCCCAGTTTTCCATGAAGTGTCTGGTTTCTACCGAAAATTGAGGTTACTCACCTTCGTGCAGTAGCTGAAGGTCTTCGAGGTGCGTGCTCCCGACATGCTCCACTTGAGGTGTTTGCGCCAGCCGCAGCACCGGTCTCAGAGATTTTTGCTCAGCAGTGGCTCAGGCAGCCGGGGGATGACAGGCGCTCAGCGATTCCTGCCCCGGTGACATCAGCCAGTCACTCTCCCGCTGCCGTTGCCCTCAGTTCCTTTCTACTCCGGAGACACCCTGCCAAGAGATAAGAAAAGGAGCTCCGAAGTAGAGGGGAGGAGGGAGGGTTGTGGAGCATGTCGGGAGCACACACCTCAAAGAACTTTGGCTACTGCACAAAGGTGAGTAACCTCCATTTCTTCTTCAGGCAGTGCTCCCGACTGCTCCACTTGAGGTGATTCCGTAGCAGTCCTTGAAGTTAGCCGGTGGGTACTTTGGACTGTGCATTATCAATTGGTCTAAGGACCACTTGTCCCAATGCCATGTCCATGGATGAAATTTGCTCTAATGTGTAGTGCTTGGTGAAAGTATCATTCGAGGCCTAAGTGGCTGCCTGACAAATTGCTTGAAGCGGGACCCTTGTAAGAAAGGCCACTGAGGATGCCATCACCCTCATGGAGTGAGATCGTATTGCATTAGGTGTAGTTGCTTGACGCATGGAGTATGCCATGTGGATGCAGGACGAGATCCAATTGGACAGTCTCTGTTTAGAGACTGGTTGCCCCCTGGAACATTTGGTAGTGGATACAAAGAGGTGCGTGGACTTCCTGAACGGTTTGGTTCACTCTAGATAATATGCAAGTGCTCGTCTGACATCGAGGGTATGGAGCAGTCTTTGATGCGGTGTGGTATGAGGTTTAGGGTAAAATACCGGTAAATGGACTGTCTGATTGATGTGGAAGGCTGACGCCATCTTGGGGACAAACTTCGGGTGTAGGCGTAGGGTAACCTTATCCCTATAGAATATGGTGTATGGTGGATAAGCCATTAACGCAGCCATCTCCCCCACTCGTTGAGCCAATGTGATTGCTACAAGGAAAGCTACCTTCATCGATAAGTGTAATAATGAGGCTTTGGCTAACGGTTCAAATGGCTGTCTCATTAACACCTTAAATACTATGGTGAGGTCCCAGGGCATTGCTGGAGGGCAAACCTGAGGGTATAAGTTCTGCATATCCAACATGAACCTTTTAATGGTTCTGTGAGCGAAGACTGAGGTTCCCTCTACATGATCATGGAAAGCTGAGATAGCCGCCAGATGTACCCTAACCGTACTCACTGTAACGTTTGTTTCTTTCAGGTGAAGAAGGTATTCTAGGACCGACGAGATAGGAGCTGTCAACGGATCTATCAATCTTCAGGAGCACCAGTGGGAGAACCGGGTCCATTTCTGCAGGTAAGTAGTTCTCATGGATGGTTTTCTACTATTTAACAGGATATGACGGACCTCAGTGGAGCACTGGAGCTCTATATTCTCAAACCATCGAGGTTCCATGCTGTTAAGTGTAGTCTGTTCAAGTCGGGATGTGTAGATACCCCGTGATTCTGTGATAGGAGGTCTGAAACAATCAGTAGGGGAATTGGAGTTGTTAAGGACATTGCTGTGAGCAGAGTGTACCAGATTTGGTGTGGCCACACTGGAGCTATTATGATTACTCGTGCTCTGTCCTGTCTGATTTTCTGAAGAGTTTGTGCGATCAGCGGGATGGGCGGAAACGCATAGAGTAGAGTGCTGTCCCAGTTGAGGAGAAATGTGTCGCCTTTCGAGTCTAGGCCCCTTCCCACTCGAGAGCAATAGCTGGTGCATTTTCTGTTGTTTGCCGTGGCAAATAAGTCTATCGTGGGGATACCCCACTTGGCGAAAACGTTTTGAATGATGTCGTGTCTGATCTCCCATTCATGCTGGTTGGGAAATAGACAACTCAGAGAGTCCGCTATGGTGTTGTCTTTGCCGGAGAGATATTCTGCCACCATCCATATGCTGTGTAGCAGACACCAGTCCCACAGCTCTATTGCTTCTAGACAGAGGAGCAGCGATCTGGTTCCCCCTGTCGATTTATGTAAACCATACATGTCCTGTTGTTGGTGCGGACTGTTATGACTTTCCCTGTAATTAGGGGAAGAAAATGTTGACATGCCTTCCAGACTGCCCTTAACTCGAGTAGGTTTATGTGCAGGTGTCTTTCTAGTGAAGACCACCTGCCCTGAATAGCCTGGTCCTGGCAATGCACCCCCCATCCCAACAGAGAGGCGTCTGTCGTTATCGTGATCTGCGGTTATGGTGGTGAAAATGGGACACCTCCTAAGAGATTGGTCTGGTCCATCCACCAGGTTAGGGAGTCCCTGATTTCTCTCAGGACAACCAGTAGTGTCCTGGATGAGTGAGAGCGATGCTTGAAACATGATAGAAACCGCAGCTGCAGCAGTCTCATACGGAGTCTGGCATTGCTTACTAGGTAGGTTGTTGCCAACATGTGGCCTAACATTCACATCGCTGTGTGTGCTGAAATAATTGTGGAGCTTTGTATGATTGTTGCCATCTGTTGTAGGTTGTGGAACCTGCCGAGTGGTAGGAAGGCTCTTGCTGTAGGTGAGTGTATCCTTGCTCGAATAAAATGAATTTCTTGTGACGGGATCAGGGAGGATTTGTTGTAGTTTATGTTCAGGCCGAGCGTGAGATATAGCCTGGTGGTTGTTTGCACCACCTGGGTCGCATCCTGATAGGTGGAGGCCTTGATTAAAAAATCGTCAAAATATGATAATATCTCTATGTGTCGTCTGCGTAGGAAGGCTATTATAGGTGTCATTAGTTTGGAAAAAACCCTTGGAGCCATACATAAGCCAAAGGGAAACACTGTATACTGGTAATGATGGTGAAGAAACTGGAATCGTAGCAATTTTCCGTGAGAGGGACGGATGGATACATGGAAATATGCATCCTTTAAGCCGAGGGAGGCCAGACAATTGTGTTGTTGGAGGGTTGGAAATGTTTTGCTTAGGGTGAGCATCTTGAATTTTTTGACTTGTATGTGTCTGTTGAGTCGTCTGAGGTTGAGGATCGGTCTCCAACCCGCGGTTTTCTTCTGGATTAAAAAGTATGGGGAGTAGAATCCCCTTCCCTTTTGATGGTCTGGAACCTCTTCGATGGCACCTATATGAAGATGTTGAATCTCTTCTTGTAGGTGTTGTACGTGGTTGGGGTCCCTGAAAAGGGACAGGTGGGGGGCTGGGAATTTGGTTGCGAAATGAAGGGGATGGAATAACCTTCTCAGATAATCTCGACGACCCATCTGTCTGATGTTATGTATTTCCACTTGTGAAGGAATGGCTGTAGCCTGTCCTTGATAATAAGGCTGTGTGATCGCCCTATCTGTTGGAGAAATCAATGGCTGGCTGCTCCCTCGACCTGGCCATCAAAACTGGTGTTTAGTGTTAGATGGCTGAGAGGCTTGGTATGGTTGGTTCGTTTGTCTGCCTCTTTGCGATTGGCATGGTCTATTCTGGTAAGTATCTGATCTCCTGTTTGACTGGCCTTGTGAGAACCTCTGGTTAGAGAATTGGTTCTTGTAGGATCTTCTCCTTGAGAACAGGGTGAAAATACCCAAGGTTCTCAAGATAGCTCTAGAGTCCTTGAGGCCATGCATTACGTCGTTTGTGCTCTTCCCAAACAGATTCTTTTTACCTAACAGGAGGTCTTCAATGGTCCGCTGCATCTGTCTGGGAAGGTCTGCTGCCTGCAACCATGATGCACGCCTCATGACAATCGCCGTACCCAAGGTCCTAGCAGCGACATCAGCGACGTCCAGAGAGGCCTGCAGAGCTGTTCTAGTGACCAACAAACCTTCTGTAATTAGACTGTTTACATGTTCTTGTTTATCATGTGCCGTGACGTTGAGAAACTCATTCAATCTGGTAAAAATATCATGGTTGTAATTGGCTAGTAATGCTATGTAATTCACAATCCTCAACTGGAGGGCAGCCGATGTATAAACCTTTTTGCCAAGAACATCTAGTTTCCTGTCTTCTCTGTTGTTAAAATTGGGTCGCGTATATGTTTGTCTATTTCGATGATTCGCCGCCTCAACCACTAGAGAGTTGGGTTGGGGGTGGGTAAACAAGAATTCGTTCCCCGTGGGGGCGACGAAGTATTTCTTGTCCGCTCTCTTGCTGGACGGGGGTGCCAATGCTGGTGTCTGCCATATCTCGTTGGCAGGCTCTATAATTCCCTCGTCCATGGGTATGGCTAACTTGCTGGAACCAGGCGTTTGGAGAATTCTGTATAGCTTGTGCTGTGTTGTCTGATCTTCCTGTAAGGAAACCTCCATGGAATCCGCTGCCCATTTGAACAGTTCTCGGAACTGTTTATTGTCATTATTCTTCCCCTGCGTAGAGGGTTCCTTGGTAGAGTTAGTGACCCCTGTCACCGCGGTGGACGGGACTGAAACTGGTAATGGTGGAAGAGGCTGGATTGCTGGCAAGCCAGTCGGCACATCCTTGGATGATGGTGCCACACTGTAGGGCTGCCAGGGCTTATAATTTAACCCCTGTTGCGGGTAGAATACCCAGGGGGTATGCCCAAGGCCATGTTAAATTGGAGGCTGTAGCCTGATCAGCCTGCTGCAGTGGTGCCTCAATTGGCTCAGGGCTTGAAGTGCACAAAGAAAGAGTTCCCCTTGATGGTGACGTAGAAGGGGTAGTGGTACTTGAAGAATCTGTCTGGAACAGCGGTGATATGGGAGCAGAATGAATGGTTAAATCCACCTCTGCTGTTTTCTTAGATTTTTTCTTATGTTTGGTGAAGGAAGAGCCTGCTGCCCCTGATGTTAAGCCCTGTGGTGTCAAGGGCTGTGATATTGCTGGGCAGAAAGTCCCTGGTGAGCGCGGGACTGACAGCACTGCACTAGGTCTCGGCTATGGTACCGTCGGCGGTACCGTGGTCAGAGCCAGTATGTCTGGGGGACCGGCCGGTGTGGGCATAAATGGCGCCACAAGCACCGGCATGGGACCTGGTGCAGGCTGGACTGCCGGCGCCGTTAGACTGTGCAGCGCTAGAATTGGTGCCGAAGTGCGTACCATCTTTGCCGGTTTCTTAGGAGAGGCGCCTGCAGCTTCATTACCCACATCCGTGGGGGTTCGCTGTGAGCGCTGTGGCATGGCACCGGTGAAGAAGTATTAGACCTGTGCTTATGCGCTCCCTCAGAGTTATGAGGAGAGGCACTGGGGTCGGAGGCGGGACGGAGGGAGCCCTCAAGCAATAATAGCTTAAGTTTTCGCTCCCGTTCCTTCCGTGTTCTTGAAGTCAGGCTCCTACAGTGTTGACATTTGTGAGAGGGATGTTCCTCTCCGAGACATTTGATACAGGAGCTCTGACCATCTGAGGTGGACATTGCCTCATCACATTCAGCGCAGCGCTTAAAGCCGTTTTTGGCTGAGTTTGGCATCACGCTTGCTCTTTTTCCCCAATGATGTTTCTATTTGTATGTTCTGTGTGCTTTTCTAATTTCTTTCCTGTTTTTTTTTAAGGGTCCTGTGTGGGAGCCACTGCAGACTCCATTCAGAGTCGTCAGCGGTAGAAAGAAACTGAGGACAACGGCAGTGGGAGAGTGACTGGCTGACGTCACCAGAGCAGGAATCGCTGAGCACCTGTCATCCCCTGGCTGCCTGAGCCACTGCTGGGCAAAAATCTCTGAGACCGGTGCTGCGGCTGGCGCAAACACCTCAAGTGGAGCAGTTGGGAGCACTGCCTGAAGAAGAACTTCTAATTTTTCATAAAAAAGAAAGTATCCACCAAAACCCAAAATGTTTAATTTGGTTATGCTGCCACAGTGTGTCACGGGAGTTGGAATACACCTCGGGAGCCCAGCCTACGGGAGAGGAGCAGGAGACACTGAACTACAGGTCCCAAGAAGTAGCACAGCAGAATTTCTGAATTTAAATATTTCTGTCACAGTCAGCTGGGGCCTGTGCATGGAAAAGATGTGGTTTAATGGAGATTCAGATTCTTAGCCCATCTTACTCCCTTCAAACAGGTCTCCTCATCAAAGCTAGACACAAAGAAGAAATAGTATCCAAAGTGCCCAGGTTTTGGTTTCCTTTGGGTGGAAAATGTAGTTCCAAAGAACCCAGCTGGTATTAAATGCCACCCAGGGTCCAGAATTAACATGCAGAATCTATGGACCAAAATAGAGCTCTTAGCTACCAGCCTGCTAACACCACTTTC
>ML682087.1:1400092-1425467 GCA_007922195.1 Podocnemis expansa
GGAAGCCGCTTACTACGAAGTCATAAATCTCAGATTCTGAAGCATTTCCCCTGCCGTTTGAATTGAAGATATGACTAGAAAGGTTCCCCGGAATGCTTTTCCACACCTCCATTTCCTTCACTAGCAACACAGAAATGTTCAGTCCCAGCCTTCTGACATTTCCCAATTTATACGGCTCCAGGCAGGACTCCTGCCTTCAACACAACTTTCCTCCTCATTCAAGAGACCAGTTTGTTAAAGGTGCAGTACAAAGCAGAGTGGATGCTGACAAAAAATCTTTAGTGTCTTGGCCTCTGCGCAGGGCTCCAGCAACTGGCCACTGTGCACTGCGTTTGCAGAGGGCTTGTAGAGGGCCTGGGAAAAGTTCAAAGGAAATTCAAATATTCTGAAGAAAACAAAGTTGTGATTATTTTTAAAGCCAGTTAAAACCAGAAACTTTGTATTTAGGAGAACCAAGTGAACAGTGTTGATGGGGAAAAGTTAAAAGGAAGTGACTATTCACTGTACCCAAGTAGCTGCTAAATGTTGAGATTAGGGCAAAGTGTGTCCATGCTAGGAATAAAAAAACAAGTTGTCTTGTGGCACTTTAAGACTAACAGATTTATTTTTCGCATGAGCTTTCGTGGGAGAAAATCCCACTTTGTCAGATGCTTCGAAGATGGGTGAACTTAGTCTTAAAGTGCCGCACGACTCCTTGGTTTTTTTTGCTGGACTAGACTAACACGGCTATACCTTTGGAAGTTGACATGCTAGGAATGTCCTCTAACTGCATCTCCCACTGCTGGGATTTCTTCAGTGTCCACAGAAGAGCACCTGAATGGGCCAGATGTGGTACTTCAAGGTACAGAAATGTAAAGGAAATCCACTCTGGCCTGAGGATTTTGCCAGGAATCCCGGTAAAAGTAAATACACGCTGTTACTCTTTCCAACGGGAGTTTTGGTACTTTCCATAGATCCTAACAATACGATCGTCTAGTTCGACCTCCTGTACAATTCAGACACAGAACCCGCTCCAGCAATAGGCAACCAGCTGATGACTGAATCATGGAAGTTCCCAAATCATGGTTTAAAGACTTCAAGATACTGAGAAACCACCAGCTAGTGATTCATGCTCCACATTACAGGGCAAGGCAAAACAAAAACAAACACAGAAACGAAAAGAAAACTCAGAACCCCAGCCAATCTGCCCTGGGGTAAAGTCCCTTCCTGACCCCAAATACGGCAATCAGCTAAACTTTGAGCGTGTGGGAGAGACTCACCAGCCAGACACCCAAAAAAGAGTAAATCAGAACTATACATCTAACAGCCCATCACAAACCATTGGTTTATTCACCACGCTGAGTTTTGCAGCCAGCTAGGCTTTCACTCCCTTGGAAGGCGATTCCAGAACTACGTCACATCTCTGATGAAGTGTACTGCAGCCCATGAAAGCTCATGGCCGAAGAAACTGATTAGTCTTTAAAGTGCCACGTGACTTTCATTGTTTTCGCTGTATAAAGACTAACACAGCTACTTGTCTGGAACCAGAACTACATCTAAATACAAGACTAAACTTCCTAATGGCCAGTTTATATTCACTGGTTCTTATGCCCACATTGGCACTGAACTTAAATAATTCCTTTTCCTCCCTGGTATTTATCCCTCTCATGTATTTATAGAGAGCAATCCTATCGCCCCTCAACCTCCTTTTGCTTAGACTAAACAAGCCCAGCTCTTTGAGTCTCCTCTCATAAGGCAGTTTTTCCATTCCACAGATCACCCTAGCAGCCCTTTTCCACACCTGTTCCTGTTTGAATTCGTCTTTCTTAAACAAGAGGGACCAGAATTGCACACAATATTCCAGATGAGGACTCACCTATACCTTGTATAATGGTACTAACACCTCCCTGTTTCTACTGGAAATACCTTGTCTGATGCATCCTAGGATCTCATTAGCTTTTTTCCCCACAGCTATATAACTTGGGTGGCTTATAGTCATCCTGTGATCAACTAATACTCCCAGCTCCTCCTCCTCCTCTGCCACTTTCAATAGTGACCACTAGCCATGTGGCTACTTCACAACCAGCTGAGCATGTAAGCTCCTTCCATAGGACAGGTTGCTCCCTTTTGCAGAGGGAGATCTCTTCTCCTGCTGTGCACACATTGCCCCCATACTCCGTCCCCAACAATTGCTGGGAATTCTGCAGTCACCATCCAATAGTGGCTGTAGGTTCTTTGCAAACTTTCCACTTGCCAATTAGCTTTTGACTAGAGAGACAGGAAGAGTAAGAGAGTCTCTGCTGTGGCAGCAAAGAGCAGCCGCAATGCTTGAACAGATGGGATAGTGCAGTAAAAATGCAGAGGAGACTTGTACTCAGAAGGACTTTTTATACCAAACGTTCCAACTTGACAATCCTCCATTTAACAAAAACAAAAGCAAATAAAACAAAACAAAAAAAAAACCACACACACCACTGTCAGCTACAAAGGTAAGGGAATAGAGCAGGGGTGAACTAGGGCCAGAGGTCAGGCACACGGTACACTTCGTGGGGCAGAAAAGCAAAGACTAGGACACATCTGTGATAAAAGGAAGGTCCTGGGATGGACTTAACACAAACTACTGCTCAGGGGAAAGAGACAAGAAGGAACGTGCTCTCAGTAGCAAGTGGGGCAGTGCAAGGCACTATTTAACAAATCTTTCTCTTCCACCCCACATGCTAGCAGTAAGGGTTAACGTGTCGGCCAAGCCTACCTTATGTTCTTCAGGTCACATCTAGCCTGTTATACACACAAACACAGACCACCCCACCCTGAGTTCTCCATACCTCCTGTCTGCATAGGGTCTCAAATGCCGTGGGATGAATATCCATGTACTGCCATTTCAGAGCATATCAAAAGCCTCAGGGAAAAGAACCATCTCCTGCATATGCTCATTCAGCGCACAGCCAAATACCGGCTTAACTGTGGTGAATTGAAGCCAATGGTTTGCAAACCAGGAAAAGGTTCTAATTGTCTCTGCAGATACTGGCCAGGCTGACCTACAAGTTTCAAATGTCAGTAGCAATTTTTGCATTTTTTCTTTTAAAGAACGTTTGCACTACCTTTTTTCCCTTCCCTGCTACAGAAAAGGTGCATATCATCATCATCCCAACTCCTTCTGCCAAGGGAGTTTTGCTCAAGGACCATGCCTTTCTCTCCTGCAGAAACACACTACTCCCAGTCAGTGACCAAGCACAGAAAATTCTAGCCCACATATTCAGCAAAGGTAGAGACTCATATAAAGAGGCATCCAACAAGAAACTTTTGTTGCTGCTGCTGCCAGCTTCCTTTGCAGCTACTGGACCTCAAGGGTTCTTTGTTCTTCATTAATGCGCCAACACCCAATGACATTTTCTAACATCTCTCCTCACTCAGTGATGGGAAATGCCCTTTGGACTTCTACACTGCCAGTCCCAGGTCTTCTCTTGACGACTGTTTCTTATCTCACACTTAGTCCTGAAATATTTCCTTTTCTCAGTTTCCCTTGGCCTTTGAACATAAAGAGAAATTTTAAATTCAGCACCCCTCCTCATTTTATTTCATTTCTATTTTACATCCGCACCCCTTCCCTGCTAACCATGCTCCCATGGACACCTTCATTCCTTCCCGTGCTAGGGCGGGTCCTGGCTACCCTGCAAGAGGGCAAAACCAGAACCTGCACCTTGCTCAACTGCCTGCCCCATTGGTTTGTTCTTTGGAAGACTGCCCTGCCTGTGGTCTGTCCTGCAGTGGGCACTCCTCCCACAGCGCTGCACAATGCCATATGCTCTAGTGGCACCACAAGGCCGTCCTTGCCTCAGACATCTTGTCTTTTCCATGCCTTCCCGATCAGCTTCAGTAAAAGTTTCATTTCACAGTTCCTGATGGGGCAACTTCATCACACCCCCACAAGGATGTAAGTAAGAACTTGCTGTAAGTTCCCCCATGTTCAAAGCATCTGACAAAGCGGGATTTTTCTCCCACGAAAGCTCATGCAATAAATAAATGTATTCATCTTTAAAAGTGCCACAGACCAACCTGTTTGTTTTGTCTTAAAGCAAGTTTTCTTAGTGCAACATATGCCCTTTTCCAGAGTCCCCTCAGGGCTTGATCCAAGGCCCCTTGAAGTCAATAGGAGTCTTCACACTGACTCCTGTAGGCTTGGATCAGACCCATCAGCCACAATTCAGCCCTGACGTTAGTGGACTATTTGTGTGCCTAATCACACCCAAAGCACACATGACATTAATTGGGGCAACTCCAATATGCAGAAATAATTCTGCTTCCCATCGCCTTGTGTGCAAACTGCCTCAGGATACAATCTTAAACTAGACAGATAGATCTAGATCTCTAGTGATACACATAGCCAGCAGAAAAAAGTGAGCTCCAGAATTCCCCCAAGCGAACCATGTCCACGAAAATGGAGTGATATACATTACTGCAAGCTGCTGTGTGTCCAAGCTAAGTATCATCAGAAGAAAAGTTTACAACCTTGAAATAAAAACAAAAATGTTCACAACAGAAACAAATCTTCCCTGTGATTACAACTTTTATCAGATTTATAGCACAGTGCTGTATTTTTATAGAAAATATGAAATAACTGGTATTTTTATAAATTGAGTTCTTTGCTATAGACTTTATGTTGGTTACATTTATTTCTCACTATAAATTATGTCTATGTTTGTGCCGTTTTATTGCATTGTCTCTTTTCTCACTTTTTATAGATTTCTGGGTTTCCGATTCCATTTTCTTCTTTGGAAACGTTCTATTTTTCTTGCTTACTTTTGGCTGCACTTAGTGCTAAAATGTCACTCTTATTTGTGCTGAGCTTGAGGAAGTAAAGTACTCAGTAGTTCCTCCTTATTGCTCCTCCACAGCTCCAGATTTGGATTTGAAAGGAGGGGTATATGGAAGGGATCATTTTGGTGAATTTACTTACAGTTTAGTGATTCAGTGCTCCATGGAGTCCTAAAGCAAAGACTGCTTTTCCTGTTTTGCAAATGTGCTAATAAAGATTTCCATGTACGTCTCTCAAACACTATGCTTAACACAGTTCCAAAGGTGTAGCTGTGTTAGTCTAGCTCAGCAAAACAAGCAAGGAGTCCTGTGGCACTTAAAAACTAACTTATCGCTTGAGCTTTCATGGGAGAAAATCCCACTTCATCAGATGCTTTGAAGATGCGGATTTTCTCCCGCAAAAGCTCCTGCAATAAATAAATTCATTAGTCTTTAAGTGCCACACAGGCCTCCTTGCTTGTTTTGTACTTAACACAGTCAGCTGAAGAAGCTTTCCTTTAAACCATGCTTGTACCTGTACAATGGTGTGGTTCCCAAACTGGTGTCTTAATAATTCTGCTTCTACACAGCACACTTACCTTAATGCTATTTGTCTCTTATCCTTTGTCAAAGCTGTCTCTGTCTTTTTACCTATATATTTCTTAGCAAATCCCTACATAGACATGAAAAATTCATTGAATTTAGAGAAAAATCTGACTTCACATCATTAACAGAAGACCTATCCTCATTATAACTGCACAACCACCAAGTGGAGACCCTGAGCACTGATCTTCCCCAAAAGGAAAGGAAATATTGCACCCTATTGCAAGTTAAAACCTCCAGTTTTGCTTAGCTATGGACTTTTTGGATCTCAGTAAACTTCATTCATAAATCCCTCATGGCAGTACAAATCCTTCACACACCAGATAATTTATTTCAGACTAATCGTTGCACTCATTTCCTCCTCCAGGACTGCAGCCATCTTATTTCCCTTCTCCTACAAAATGTTCAAAACATAATATAGAAATTGCCATCACTTATTCTCAAATGAATCAACAGCACTCCCTGGAGTTACAGGGCCACTCCTCAGCCATTTCTGTACCAGTGAACTGTGTTCCAGATCCCTGTGACACACCAAGAGGGCCACTCTGCTATGCTCAGTTTGTGCATGAGACAAAATGTTGGTTGTCCTATTGTAAGACATAGTCACGCATTTTGCTGAAAAGGTTTCGTGAGGCATGGTACACTATGGAAACAGGAAATTTTGGGGGCATCTCAGGATAAATATTTAGTTAACAATGAAGTCTTCACAGTTCCATGAAACCTTCTTGTCTTCCTGATGCTTTCAGTCATATTAGGTGCATAAGCAATTATCCTGGGAAAGAGGCAGGTGTCCCTGGGCTCCATTAAAGCAAAGGGAGTCCCTGAGAAAACATTACCATGTGACCTTCAGAGTGTGGAGGGCATGGCAGGAAGGCTTAAATGGCCTGTTTTCCAAGTGGTGACTCAAAAGAATGAGGCCTCCACTTTAACACTGCAAACACATACACGTATTTAAAAACATGATCAAAGTTTTATACATTCAGAGTTTCCTAACAATAAATCACATAAATGGGTATCTAGACTAAGTAATAAAAATGAACAGATTCTAAATTGATCAGTAAATTTGCTCATAAATTGCCATTTCTAGTGAGCTGTAAACAAAAGCTGTGTAAATACCATGTGAGCCTTACAGCTTGAGCATATCTAGGCACGTGAGAAGAGCCCAAGAAGATCATTTGTCAGAGAAGACTTTGCTCTGGACTGTGCTTGCAGCTATTTTGTGATTCCCCCAGTGTTGTCCTGCTCACAAACGAGTAACCACTACATCAGCTACTTGGCATATGTGGCAAAAGAGAGAGTGCTACGGGCAAGTTTTGTCTCATTGCACCCTCTTTCCAGCAACTTATGAACTATTGTATACCTCCCTTTGTCTTGATATGCCTGTGCTAGGTGCCCACCTTCTCTACACAGTCTCCTATGTTTTCAGTTGAGCTCCAGCACAAGAAAGAGACCTTCCCTGCTTCCCTGCCTCCAGCCAACACGCACGGCGCAAACACTAAACTATGTAGGAGTTACCTGATAGGCACAGCAAATGACCCAAGTTCCCAGTCTGTAAATCATTGAAGGGCTCCCTGTAAAATCATGTTTCTCAAATTTGGGGGCAAAACCAGAACTGAGCTTTTTAGCTTCCTCTCTGCAGATGAAACGCGTTCCGTGGGAGATGCTAATCATGACTGCCCAAGTAAGCAGACAATATATGGAATTTCAAACTTGCCAGGAGGACACCCACCACCTCCCACACCACGGTTCGAGCTAGGAGAACAGACTCCTGCACATGGACAGGCTTCAGGACCTCAGAAGGAAGTGAAAGACCAGAAAGCTCCACAGAATGGCTGCAATAACAGTCTCTACAGAAAATTATGAGGAACTACATAAATCCAGCCTCTTCCTCTTCACACAGGCTCATTAAAGCTGTGCTGACTCTCTGGGCAGCTATAATTCTGCTGACTGATACCCTGGAATCGCCCTGTCAATACCCAGTGGTGTGCTGCCTTTCCAACTATCTGTGCCCCTAATATTGCTCTCTTTGATGGGATTCTCTGACCTTTAATCTGACGCTAGTTTACTCTCATCACTGAAGTGTAAGTCAGAGAGCAATAAAACGGCAACCTCGCTGATTCAAAAGGGAGAGCTAAGCGCCACTAACGGTGAATCTAACCTTTTGTAATGGCTCTCCCTTTAAAAGGGGGAACATGAAGTGCAAGGCAGCTAAAACAAACAATATTTAATGCTGACTACAAGATTTATTGCAGCCTTCTTTGCATGAGTATTAAATTTGAATTTCAGGGCTGTAGGCTGAGGAAAGAGGAGGGAACGTTCAGCGTGGAGCAGGCAGGGCCCAATTCAGGACTGTGACAAAGATAAAAATGGACCCAAGCTTAAGTAACAGGAAGTAACCCAATCAACACCAAAGGGTAAGCTGCCAGCACGAGCTGACGAAGCAATCCAGGGTGCACCCATGCAAAGACGACAACTACAGCATGATCATTAGAGCCTTTTTCTGACACAATCACAATGTTAGCCCTGCAAATAGTGTAGTGGCTAGCACCTCTGCTTAACATGCAGAAAGTCCTGGGTTCAATTTCCAGGGGGTTAGACTCGATGATCTCACGAGGTCCCTTCCAGCCCTATGATTTGATTTGAAAAGTTTACTATAGCTATCAGTAATGTTAGAAAGTGCCCACACAGGCCTCCATGTTTGTTGCCTGCCAGAGCACCCAAGAGCTGGAATCTCAGCAGCTCCCAAAGACAGTGGAAGGCTCCAGAACTCATTCGGAAAAGTGCAAAACCCACATGCGTGTGCACGCACCCCTTTAAATCTTAGCCTGTGTGTTTTAGCTCTCTGCACAAAACAGCCGTGGAAATGCAGGCATTTGCAATCAACAGGGCCACTAGCAAATGAAATTTGTTTAGAAAAGTGATGTTCAACATGACCTGTTACACCAAAGAGCCAGAGAGATAAGTTTTATTCTGGCTTCACTTCCCATGGCTCAGCTGGAGCAGGACGAGGAGAAGGCAATGGCCTCTCATCTGCTAGGTTACAAGTAGACTGGATCTCAGTGGAGAGAGGTCTTGTTTAGCAAATCCACTACAAAACTAAAATGAGCTGGAAATAAAGGACATTTTAAGAAGCTTGGTGCTTTTCCCCAGAAGCACCACTGGGGGCTGCTGTATTGATTTTTCCCCAGCTGGCCTGCTTTCTGGGACCCGGCCCACAAGTCAGTTCAGGTGTGAGTACTGGAGTTATCATATGTAATTGGTCTGACTCCTTCCAAGATTACACTTCATGTCTGACAGTTTAAAAATTAGCTGGACAGCAAGCAATGAGTATTTTAGAGAGTGCTCCATCTCCTACGCTCCTGTGCTCCAACACCTGAACAAATTATACATGCACTTTGTCAGGCTGAGACATGTAAACACCCTGATGCCCAAGCTAAGGTTGTGTGCAAAACTAGCATACTTTATATACTTGCATTTGAAAATATAGCCCCATTTTAAAAATTATTTTGATCAAAGTTACTGCTTTGATGACTTACCCCTACAGAAATCCACCTAAATTCAGCAAACATGCTTTAAGAACAGGATCCCAAGAAAATGCAGCATGTTTGAGTGATATCAACCCAACAAATAAACAAGAGACCAATCTATCTTATGACATGCCAACATGCCACTCAGGTCAACAGAAAACATATACAAATGTCTTAGTATATGCTATAAGAGAAATGATTGTTTAACAGGTTTCTCCAGGACCCACTGGGAAAAACAAAGACAGCCCTGGAGTTTACCAGGTGCTGACAGAGGATGAACAACTTATTGACACTGCTGGAAAGGGAAAAGGTAATAAAAACTATACTTTCATTAATTATTCATGTTTACAAGTGCAAATTTTTAAGGGCTAGTCTGTTGTGCAAATCACTTGGTCTGGGTCAACTTGACACGTTGCGCCACAGAGCATGCCTGAGGGGGGTCTTCACAACATGTTCAGAAATGAACTTGCCACTAACACATCAATGGAGTCAGACTCCACATGGAAGTGTACTGTGGAAGACTAAAGCACCCTCTTGGACTTGCTCAACAAAAAATCAACTTTCTTTTATGAACACAATGCTTTCCATCGGGGTTTGACATTCAAAGAGTAGACAATAAGAACAGAGACAGAACTCTTTTCCATCCGCTCCTGGCTCTGCATAGCTCCCTTTCCAGACTAATTAAATATGCAGTTGCAGGCTAGAACATCATTTACTACAATGAGTCCTGTGGCACGTAAAGACTAAAAAAATTATTTTTTGCATGAGCTTTCGTGGGAGAAAATCCCACTTCATCAGATGCTTTAAAGATGGCAGATCTTACAGAATGATAGGAAATAAATGCTGGCTACCCCTTTGGATATTTACAACAATGTTGTTCTTTTATCAGCTCACAGGCACTTCTAGCCAATAGGAAGTGAACATAACAGTTGGTCCAGGCTCTAGCAGCAAGCATGGGCATGCAGAGTGAGACAATTAACACTTCAGCTACTGGATTGCCAATGTGCAAAGCTGGGACTCAAACATCACCAAACCAAGAGCATATTTGCATATAGCAATTATTGCCTAAAACACCATCCAGTACTTTTGAAAAGAAAATGGGAAGTGTGAATTTGCAAAAATTCACAGAGACAGACTGTGTCATATCTAACAGCTGCTGATAAGGGGTGAGCTTCCATAAGGGATACTAAGATGTATCAGACAAGAGCAAGCTTGAATACAAAACAGTATTAGTTTCTAAAAGAACAAAGAAAAGCATTGCTCTCTGGAAGAACTGGTAACACATTAAAAATTTAAAACCTGGCATGACAAATCTGGATACTCCCTGCAGAAGGCAACCAATATTAATGAACAGATCTATGCATTCGTTGTCTGGGATCCCAGAGGAGAAAATAATGCTTGTTACACTGAATTTTTTAAAGAGAAATTCCTCTACTCACAAACAACGCCCCTGCCCCGGTGCCAAATCACCAGATAATTTCGGGGTGTTCGAGTCCTAACCTGAGAGAGCCTGCGAAAACACGCACCTCACCAATTCATCTGAACGTATCCGATGCCTTGGCATAATTCTTCACTGACAGGCTTTGTCAAGGCCCCCCAGCCCTGGCCTATGTATTTATTTATACAAGGAAAGGTACATGCTCAAACTTAGCTCAACATCTGCCTCAGAATTACAACTACAGCAGTTTCCTCAAGACAAAGAGGTTTCTATGACATTTAACCTGACAGTGTTGTCAGCAGGGCAAAGAAAAGACAACATCAGGCTTTCTTGTTTAGACAAGAGCCCTGTTGGGTCAGGCACCTCTTTGCCATGCTGAGGCGCTGAGAGTGCCAGGCTGGAGAAGACTGACCGTGGAAAAGTGCTGCAGAAGGAGAAGCTAACGGAAAACGACATCATGCAGACATCCCAGCAGGTGCACCAAATGGAATGGCAGACGTTCCCAGGCCGTGGCTTTCCACGGGATAGGCCTCAGGAAGATTTGATAACTGGGGAGCAATGCTGAATGTCTCACTTTGCACCTTCCAGCCAAAGGGGGTGAGCAGCCTGTGGGCTGCAGCAGGACGAGAGGGTGGCTTACCAAGAACTACGTTCTGCTTTCTTTTAAAGCTGACATGGTGTGTCCTCAAAAGGTGCCTCCCTCCTCGCAGTTTAGCGAACCAGTGTTACAGGTGCCCATGTGACACTCCTGGCTTCTGAGAGCACGGAGCTAATGTGAGGAAAACTCAATACTCTTAGGAAAGTAAACACCACACGAAGGTTTTGTTGGTGGGCAGGTTGTGTTAAATCTACAGCATGACGTCTATGGCAACAAACGGTTCAGCAGCCCTTCCCATCCTCGCTGGATGCTCAGAGGGCTGCTCTGGCCTTTGATAAATAAACAACCCCTCCTCTCTGCAAAAAGCTGACTAAGTACTTACGCTTCCCTTTATATTTCATTTAAAAACAGGAACTATACTTCTTGCTTATAATTTCCCAGATCTCCAAGCAGACTCAAGATGCTTGACTGCTTTTCTTTTTCATTTTGAAACAACCCACCCACTACCATAAATGGTCCCTTTTCCCTCTCCCAAAATGTCAGTGGTCTGAGGAGGTCAGGAAATGTTGGCTCCTTGAGTAGTGACAGATGTAAGGCGGAAAGAATCTTAAACCCTCAGAGCAACATAGTGGGTTTTTACACCAGTGGGAGCCCCACTTGTCTCCAGCTAAGACAGGCCATGAGAATCAAAAATCTCTAAAACAGCTTTTCAGTAAGTCATACGTTTTACAGTCAGAGGTGTATTTGTAATAACTTTTCTTTCAAGTCCAGTGCAGCTAGACTTGTCTTAAGCTAGGCACCTGAGTTGCTAGTCACAAGGGATGCGAAACACATGATGACACCACCTACAAAAATGGATATTAATATTTATAATTAGTAAAAATACTGACTGCAGGAAAGCCCAAATCCCATATCAGTGCTGCAGAATGAGAAACAGCTAATCTGCTCATCATCAGCACCTGTTGCACTGGGAAGCAGGACCCTTTTGTGCTCGAGGTTTCACTGATGTCTAGGGAGATTGTTTAATGCTTTTGTGTTTTAATAATTGGCTACTAACAGATCATGGGACTAAAATGTTTTCCTTGAAAATCAAATCTTTATAAAGAAAAAGACTGATTATATTTGAGGAACTGTCTCAAGAATTAAGGGTCTTTGCAGCCTTCTGGGTACAGCCCCATTGAAATGACAAGGGTCAGTTTGATGCTGTTCTGTTGCTAGGAGACTGGAACCACAAAGTGTCATGATAGGATTTAAAACAGAAGACTAGATAGGGAATGTTGATTAATGAACATACTTAGCGGATAATGAACACAGGTATCAAAACGTATCTGTGTTATAATAAAGACAGAGAGCAGCACTGCATTTGGATTTTCAAAAGCAAGTGTGACACGAAAGTCTTCAAGGGAAACTTCTCCAAATCATGTCATATGAATTGAACGGACACAAGCTTTGCTAACTGCTTGATTAGAAGTACATGGCCCCAGCTCAGAAGTACACACAAGTGAGCCCAAACTCACAGCTGAACAGGTACTGACATTGCTATTAATGGGTTATTCAGGCAGCTGTTCCATCCATCTGGCATCAACCAAGTTTGGTCAACAAAGTTTGTCTATATCACTGTAGGATGGACTGATTAAACACACTTCTAAAGATGTCAAAGAATGTGAAGAAACCTGACATCAAAAGCAGAAATCTGCAAAATGGACTTTTACAACCCTTTATTCCTTCCAAATACAATGTCTTCCTCACAGAATTATGCAAAGATTACAGCACCCCAAATGGAGAGGATCTGCCTCTGAAACTCTCACACAGAAGCAGACGACAGGGCACTGTGGTATGCATTTGGGATTACCTGAATCATTCACAAGGAGCTGTGCCATTCCTAGTGAATGAATCCCAAACCCCTGCCAGTGTGACCTTTATTCTGAACCACACCAGTCTGCAGTCTCGAGGGGAGGAAACCACTCCTGTGCAGAGAGGCTATCGTGCAGAGGAGTGAGTGTGAAAAGTGGCCGCAGAGAGGCAAGTGAGAAAAGTGGCCAGCATGCTGACTACACAACAGTTAGATCCCACTTAAGCCCATATGCACAGCATTGCTCTAACATATATGGTAAAATTAACCCCATGCAGGCAGGCCAGCACAAGACCTAGAAACAATTGAGGTCCCAGTTACTCCTTTTTGCTGGACGCTGTGCAGAGGAGAAATGACCCCAATATTTCAGCAGAAGAGATGCAGTATGTCAGCTAGACTGCAGATGGCCAGCGTCTCATCAGTGTTTGTCCTTGCATTTGATCTTGTCCAGCTCCCTCATGAAGCCTTCCCTGGCTCTGACTGCATAGGCAGCAGCGGTGTAGGATACCGTGCGATGGAGTTCTTTCAGACCTAGCACAGTCTTTGAGCCATGGGAATTCACTGGTGTAACTTGGCCCCTGGAGCTTTGTTTGTGAAGGACAGTACATTGCTCTTTCATCCAGTCAGCCAAGGGGATCATCCAAGAACCACCAGAGCGCCCCATCAACGTCCCTCAGCTGCACTCCCCACCTCTGCCAGCCCACAGATTTCAGGACCCAACCTCAAATCCCTCTGCTGTCACCAGCTTGTCAAACAGGATCCCGAATAATCTTTCAGCTCTCGAGACATGGATTCCAGGAAGAGGCTGACAGCTGAGAACTGTGTGCTTGGGATGTGCTGATGGAAGAGTCAATGTTTTTTTGCTTAATGGCACCAAAGTCTGTTTCTTGGTTCTCTTCTGAGTTCTGCATGATAACCAGACACCTGAGTGAGCACAACAAGCACAAGGCATGTTGTTATTGGCATAGCTGTTGCACTCTGTCGGTTGCTGGGCGCTCGGGTGTAAAGTTACCTGCCTGTAGCCACAGCACTGTGAATGAAGCTGAAATATCAGCGGTTTATCCCAGGGTCGTATGTGCTGCATACAATTATTCTGGGGTCAGCTGTGTTATATAGAATGCCTGAAGTTTTAAGATGTCATTAGAATATTGTGGCCTGATTTTAACAATACAGAACCGCTTCTAATGATCTTTAAGGTAATTCACTATTCAGACCCCAAGCAAAAGATGCAAATGTTCCACTGAATGCTCCTTATTAAATACCCACAGGCTAGAGCTCTGTATAGTGAGTGGTCCAGGTCTTTTTAGAACATCCTAATTAGATGAACAGAGATGCAGAAAAATGCAAAAACAGGTCATGCTGCAAAAATGTTTTAAAAGATGCAAAACAGCCTCCTCTCCCTTCCCATACCCTTATTAAAACTCAGCAGTGGGATGAGGCAGAACTCATAGGCTACTGCAGCATCCCCCAAAAGAAAAGTGAAGGTTGTTTTTAGAGTTTCCAGTTTACTGCTTGGGATACGTCTCAAAGTGGTGACACAAATACCGTTCTGAATAATATATTAAGCAAAAACCCAATATGAAATTAAATTTGCCTTGGGTTATCTTCCCTTACTTTAGGCATGCAAAATTATTATGCTTAAAAAATAAAGAATAGAAAGGTAACACTCCCATCCCCCTTAGAATAGGGAATTACTGCCCGGGCCTGAATGAAACAAACAGCCAGGCAGCGTTGCCTTGCTGTCTGCAATATTCTCATGGAAAGAAGGAATGAATTTGCAGACCCCTTAGCAGATGGTGGAAAAGGCTATCTTCAGCATCTGATAAAGAGCATGGCTAGGATTCCCAGAAAGGATGTTTGCTTTAAATAACGTGCCATGGTCTCAGAAATGTCCATCATTGTGTAATGCTGCGCTGCAGTTGGTCAGACAATGCTGAGGTTAATTAATTTTCCATCCTGGTCATTACCCATTGATCTTAGGAACTTATTTGATCCTTTTGTCTCTCCCCCATGTTAACTGGAAACAGAAATCAGCCCTTGACTTACCAGTCATTTTAAACACAAATCAGCCCTGACCTTGCTTTGCACTTCAGAATACATTTCAAAGATATTCAGTTTAAATATTAGAATTAATAACACTTGGTTTACCTTCTTAGACATGATTCTGACTGAATGATGTGATGTAGGGCACATACCTGACTCTATGCACAACTGCTGCCTGATTTTGGACTAATTGCTTAAAAACTCTGTGCCTTGGTTTCCTCAGATGCATAATGAGGCTAATGATCCGTACTCAGTTCTGTAAAGTGGTTTGAAGTCAGTAGGTGAAAACTGCTAAGTATTCTTTCAGAAAAATCAGGTGTAGGAGACAGAGTCCTGTCTGGAGGACATTTGAAGTCCTGATTTTCCACTGTGCGATTACCAGTTAGAGAGAACATTTGTATGTGACAAGACTCTCCTCCTGTCTGCTGGAGGAGTGGAAGAGATCCAGTGTATGCTTCAATACAAAACTGAAGCATACACGAGTGACTTGATCCTGCATGCTTCGTTAAGGCTTTTGCTGTGGCACCAAGGATCAATGCCTTCTTGTTCCAGCTCCTTTCTTCTTTGCTACAGCTACCAGGCTGTGGTCAGTGTGACAGAAATCCCACTCTCTGTCTCATGATGTCCTGGTCCCCTGTGTTCCCCTCCCACTGTGACACAGGCGCTTTCTCACTCTCGGCTTGCCTTCTTGACCAAAGAAACTGGGATTACTAGAGATCTTTCGAGCCCAGGCCTTTGTCTATCAAGACTTGCAATTGATTTTCTATGGCACAAGGGACATTTATTCATCTGAATGCCATTGCTAGGGAATCTGAAGGGCCGAGCTGCTGATGCAGATTGTGAATGCACAGCTTTATTTTCTTCATGTGGAGAGAAGATCAAAAGGCATAAACTGAGACCATGAAATTCATTTCACTTGTGCTCTATGACAAACTTTTATGGCTAGCACACCAAGCTCGGGGGGCTGGATGACACAGTTTTCCCTCTCTGTACAGTGTTCTTACTAAAGCTGATTGAAATTTTTCATTCAAAATATTTCCTTGACCAAAAAATAGTCTTTTGCATTTGGAACACAGTCTCAGGGTCCAATCCCGCAGATACTTGTAGTAGCAAATTCATTACATTTTCCATCATTTTCCGTCAGTAATATTGAATTTAAAGTTTTGATATCAACCGACTTGTGTTTTTAGTTCCATCACACAGACTAAGGCAGACAGAAGGAGAAAGACTGCCTTCTTCATAGACAGGGTGAAAAAAGGGGAGCAAAATTTCTTTTGATTGACTTTCATTTTGCATCCCTTGGGCTCACCCATAGACTGAAGCTACGAAGGAAACAGTTAATGTACTAATTACGGTAATTAAGAGTTGCCAATTTAATTATAGCTGAGAATATTAATGCTGTAACATTTGTTGGAGAGCAGAAAACAAACCTTTAATGCACAGACTTTGTTCACAAGCATCTAATGGAGCCCTCCTCCACTTCGCTTGGTGCTTCAGTGCTGACACAACAGCAATAGGTTCAGATTGAAGAAGTTGTCAGCAATCAGGCAGGAGGAGGCTAATTAGCTGGCAGGTTAATGAGTGTGATGGCTCTTGACAGCATTTTGTTACCGCCTCGACTGTATTTAAACAATAAATGATTATTACTTAAACACAGTGGAGACAATCGTATTAAAATAGCAAGACTATATATTTATGTTTATAAAAATGAGACTAATTCCTTAGTTTAAATGAATAAAATATTAAAATTTGGTTAATTAAAGTCACACGTGAGAAATTTCAAGGTATCTTTTTATCAAGGGAGGAGGGCAGCTGTTTTATATGTGCTTCTACCACCTATGAAGAAATGCTACACTGGTTAACCAAGAATCTCTACCTACAATAAATAAATCTGTTAGTCTTTAAGGGACACAGGACTTGTTTGTTTTACTGAACTGGACTAACACAGCTGCCCCTTTGGAAAATGGCGAGAATCTCTGCTGAATTCTGAAAGGCTAAGGGGCTAAAATTAAAACTGAATTGTTTTAATGCAATTTAAAGAGCCTGCCACCTTGAGACATGACAAAATCCAGACACGGTGAACCAACCACTGATATTCTCACTATCCATTTTTCATTTTAGCCTTTCTTTGCAATAGGCGTATGGGACACACAGAGCCCATAATCTACAGGCGCTGGTCTCTGTATCTGGGGTCTGAAAAGATGTGAAGTAAAGAAACGGCTCTGTGGAGAGATTAACCCATTTCTCCATCCAGTTAAAGGGGACAGAGGGACATTTTAAAGCACTCCTGCGATCCATAAACCTAATGACAATGAGAAGGAAAGTGTCTACATCTAAAAAACCAAACACACATCAACAGGGCAGCCAGAAGCACCTTTCTGGAAGGTAGGTAAACAAGAGCTGATGTTTGTAGTCTGAACTGTATTTACAGGACAAGCAATTGCCAATTGTGTCCAGAAAATCCTTATCTGAAGAAAATTAAATTGAATTCTTAGCGCTATAATAATAAGGGAGGGTTATTTCAATTTAATGTCAGTGTCCCTAGGAATTTGTACACAGACGTGGAAGAAACAGAAGGCCTCACCTGCTGAGATTCATGCCATTTTCTAAATTATTTTTGTATGCATGAAAATGATTTGTGCCCCTTGCTGCTGCCACCGAATGTGTGAATAAAAACAGAAAATGCAATAAAATCTTCCAATCCGACCTAATCCGTAATAGCGTATGCTGTGTCTTTAAGATTCACAGCCCCATAAGCTTAGCAATTATATAGAAGCAAATAAATTACTAGTTACCAGGAGCATTAACCAGACCCAGGCAAATGTAGGGCCTCATCTTGCAAACCTGAGTAACTTGACTTCTGCAAGAAAGTCCTATGACTACAGACCTGAGCTATTAAAGAATGGTGACAGAGGTGACTTGGGGCTGATCTAAAAAGGGGCGTTCAGGAAAATGAATCCAAACTTTGAAGTGGATTGGTTAGATTATATTACACCTCTGAGTGAGCACTGCTACTCAGAATTGAAGTGGCCTTATTGCAGGCTAGCTTAATTCACTTTGGAAAGGCATGGCCTTGATCCTGTCATTGGACTGCCCAATACCAGGACATCATGCTGGGCAGATCTGACTGCAGGGCTAGGGCTAACTTGCTCAGAAAAGGCTGTTTTGCAATTAGTGCCTTGTGAAGCTACATGTGAGCCACTGAAACAGAGATACTGATGCTCCATTACATTCTAGCTGTTTCCCTTTGCAAAAGTCTGAGCTGTAGATTCCTAGCATTAAGTGAAGCTGTTTATAAAGTTCACTGAACTCTGTGCCATATTTATGTCATTGAATCCTCTGTTCCTTACATTTTAAATAGGAAACAAAGACAGCCCTTCTACATCATCATCACACGTGAGAATTCCTCACTTGGAAGCCATGCACGACCTATACATCAACATGCAGCATAAAGCCATGTCAACCCAAATTAAAACTGCATTCTGCAAGCTTTGCCCAAAAGGCAGACACTTACTGTGTGTTCCTAGGTCCCAAAGGTCAAGCAGCTCTATTCAATATTGATGGGTTTGTAAATATAAGAAATTCCCAGCAACAACTACAAATTTTCCCCATGAAGCTTTTGTTTTGTTCCACTCAGAAGGGTTTATCTTAAAAAAATTTTAAAATTAAAACAGGAATAGTATTTGCCAGGATAATTGTCACTTGGTACTATTTCCAGAAAAGCTAACATCTGGCAAAAATCTCCAGACTTTCAGCCTGCTTAAATGAGAATATTCTTCAGTCGGAAAAATTATTTATCGAGATTTTTTTTACTACCCTTGTATACTGCAATGTTATTTCCTTTCCCACACACTAGCAAAGTCCATTTTCACAACTGCTATAAAGCGGCATGTTCACAGCTAGTAAAACAACTCAATAAATAGCCTCACGAAGCTATAGCTGTCTCATATCCTTTCCTCAATAAAAACAGAGGTGAACTGCTTATTTTCAGCAGTACACTATAAGAAGACAGAAGCATTATGACTGCTCATACATTCTGACTATCATTTGCCACAAGCTATATCTGTCAGCATTAAATAAAGCTGCATTATAAATGTAAACAAAACACCCACATCTACAAAATGAGCTGTCCGCCATTGCTGTAGGCATGAATTGAACCCGCTTATTGACTCAGCTTGCTCTTTTTATTTATTCTTCTACAAAGACATGCATTTACTTTACCCTCCAAGCACAGTGGGGCTAGGGGCGGTAACTTGCTGAACAGGCAGGTTGGTGACAAATGTGGATCTTAATGAGAACACCATTGGGTGGGCAAACACTGAACTATTATTGTACCACCGATCTCCATACCACTACACCATAAATAATTTGCAGGATCAGGCAAGTGAATTTATAGTTACGATTTTTTTAAAACATAATTCATTGCAATCAAATAATAATGCCAGTTTGAATGGAATTACATTCAAATATTAAATGACTCAAAATTTACAATCAAAAGAGGTGAAAGGTGCTTAGCTATAGCACATTACACATTTGCTCACTCACGAGGGTTTCCACATCTTTCTAGACCCACAGAAAACTTCCTGGCTGTTGGATGAGATTCAGCCCTGTGCCCAGGGCCAACACAAGGCCTATGTAGTGTAGCATGCCAGCCTGCTTAATGCCCCAAATGGCAAATGGAGGGGTACATAGCCAGGGTTGCCAGCTCTCCCAAGTTAACTGTGAATTGTCAGTTTGGAGCCTGTAACAGGAACTCGTGCAAGAAGTTCCTGAGTTGCCAGGATTTTGAGAGTTTGACACCACACACCCAGCTTTGAGAGAGACTGCAGGAAAGAGGAGGCCATAGGAGGAGGCCTTCAGGTAGACAAAGGAGCAGACGACTAGAGTAGCAGAGTGATATAAAGAGGGAGATTCAGGGGCTCCCAGGAATAAGGGAGGAGTTGGGACAGCAGAGTCAGTAAAATCAAATATGTGATTAAACAGCTAACGCTATTTGCATAAATAGAATTACAATTAGGTAGTACTGACTGGTATAGAAATATTATTAAAGGATTTACTACTGTTGTTATAAATTAGGTAAATCACACACACACACCAATTTAGATACAGAAAAGGTAGAATAATTTCAAATATTTTTAAAATTCATTTTTTAGGATAATGAACACAATTACTGCATCCAAATGGGTGGTGTGCGTACTTCAAACTCCGCCTTCAATCAGCCAGTCTGGTTTGTCTGAGATCTGAGCAAGCCAAGCCTCAGTCTCCAAATCTGTGCCTGCTAACTAGGAAAGACTGCCTTGGTACTGCAGCCTCGCAGGAGCTGGAAAAGGATGCGTGTGTGCCTGCTGTGTAAAAGAGAAGTGCACCAGAAGAAGCTGGAGCAGGGTCCCTGGAAAGCTCTGTTTAGAATAGAATAGAAGGGAGAGACCTCATGAGATCATCTACTTCAACCCCTGGGATTTGAACCCAGGACCTTCTGCACGTAAAGCAGCTGTGCTAGCCACTGTTTATGGTAGGGTGTTTTCTGGCCAGGTGGGCAGTCAATGTTACAAAGCCAATGACACATGTATAGATCACCACAGTTTTACTGAAAGAAAACTGGAACATTCTCCTGTATGAGGGGACCTAAAGTCAAAAGACAAACCAAAAACCATGGTTTGCTGTTGCTTTTAAGCTCTCAATTTGGTGGGTCCCTGATTCAGGGTTTTTGGTCTCTTGAGGCTGGCAATGCTGCCACTGCCTGTGCTGTCCTGTGCGGAGATGAATATCACCTGTAAACACCAGCAATGTGGTGCCAAGAAAGCCCCCCAGAAGGAGGCCTGGAGTTGCTTGGTCCTCTAGGAACTGCCTCACCCATCTCCTTCAGCAGCAGATACGCAGACTCAGTCCCGCCCCTGGCTCCTGCCATACAGCAGCCTGCTGCTCCTGCATAGGAGTGTTCATGAGAAGAATTACAGTCAACCCAGCAGCACCCAAAATGGCATGTGATTTGTGACATGCTCAAGAGGGGACTGAGATGGGACTGCAGCCACAGTGGTTTTCACTTGAAATACGAGGCAAGTATCCAGTCTCTATGAAAGGCACTTCCCTTGTTTCAGGTCGGAATCCAAGCACAAAGATTCACACAGGACTGGAGGCAGGGTAGGGAGAGCAAGGTGGAAAGGTAAGCCCTAAGATAAGGCTGGCAAAAGTTCTTTTCTTATAGAGAGGATCCCTCATGAATGGATAGGAAGAAGTGTTCCGCTGCTCCACCTCATCCATTCTTCCAGAGGTGGATATTAATTATTCTGCTATTTTCCACTGGAAGATAAGCTTGTTAACAAGACATTCTAGACTTGCCCAGAGTGGCTGTTCTTTGGGTTGCCTGCATCAGGCTTTACGGTGTTTACAGAGAAAAGGGAAATCAGTGTAAAGAAGTAGAGAGAGTAATTAATGTATGGTAGTGTGGAATTTCCACATCCTACCTGCATTTCAATCAAACACAGCTCAGCAGTGCCAGAGTCAATCACGGGGCAGCCACAGGGGAGCAGGGCTCAGCAGAGGCATTAGAGCCAGATCCAAACCCCTTCTTCACCAAAGCTACTACTGTTATTACTTGTGCAAAGCAAATATTCAGCCTCCAACCCTAAATCATTTCAATTCCTATTTCCAAGTATAATTTAATCTTTTTCAGCGACACTTGATGCTTACTTCATCACAGCATAATGACAGATTAAAAAGTTGTTGAATTAAATATTAAAGAGGACTTCAGGCAGTTCTGCATTTTTAAGGAATAACACAGATTGGAGATGAAATGAGAAGCCTGAATGCATATTTTATTCCAAAAGGAAAGAATACATATATTTTTCCTTCAGGCCACCTACTTTGTAATAAAACATAGGGCAGGTTTTTATTTAGTGAATAAAAGCATGATATAGTATTATAAGATTCATATCACTGTAAACTGGTAACATCCAGTGATGTCAAAGTTAATGACACCATATGATCGAACATGGGCTTTTGTTAAATAGATATGTATATCTATACTGTACGTATTTCTATAGTCATTTACAATTCTTTCATTAGACTACTTATGCACAATTTATTGACTCTCAGATGTGAAAGTTTATCTTGTGATGACACCGTATGCATGACATCAAAGCACAGAATGCAAAAGATAATTTAAGCTATTATTGAAGTATAAATCATTCTGAGAAAAATGATGTCAGTATATGAATAAAGAGAAAGTCATTTTAAATTGAAACTGTAGTTTAAAGTGTCTGAAAGTCCTGAAGATAAATATGGATGACAACAAGTTTGAATTTTAAAGGGAATTCTACATTTTAATGTAAAAAAAATCCCAAACTATTTTATTGTAATATATTAGCAATAGATTAATCCTTGCACATAAAAGGATCAAAGAGTACATCTTTAATATTTTAAATATACATCCCTATTAATTCCTTTCTAAGTTATATGTAACAGCTTCAACAGCTATATTCCCATGTCCCTCCAGGTCACAAATTTTGCTTTAATTCCATATTATATAGACATAGACACGAGTGATGCAAAGATTTCCCTGGTTGCTGCAAATGAAGTACGGACACTCATTTTAATTCAACATAGGACAGACCCCATTATCAGTACGGCTTCTCTAAATGAGACTCGGCTTTTCTAAACATGTATTTACCTAGCAAAGAGGGCTTAAGTCAGAGAGCCAGATAGTGACAGGCAGCATGGAGAGTGGCAGGGAATTAGACATTTGTTTACAACTCAAACTTGAGTTCCATGAATTTGGTTGTTTCGTATGATAACATAGTATAATCTGGCTTGCCACACAAATCCTTCTATAAAAGTTAACTTAAAACAATAATCTAGAAATATCTACATATGTCATTTCATACCTTATTTGGGATATTAACTAAAGAAGCCTCCCTGGTATTTTAAGCTGTCTTTGTGAAGTGGATAGGGGGCTGAGAGAGCAATATTTTGTCATTTCATCTAATAGTGACTTTACTTTGTTGCAGCAGAAAAGGTGAAATTCCCTCATGCAAAAAGAGACATTTTAGGCCATTCACCCAGACTTGGAGAGGAGCAATTTCCCTATGAAACTCTGACACTCACGTAGTAGTGCTGATTGCTCTTATTAGGAACATTTTAAGACAGAAAGGTTGTGGGGTTTGGGGGAGGGAAGGCTCCCCCACTTTTCTTTTTAATTCCTCCCTTTAGTCTTTTGCAACTAAGGAACTGGGACATTTCATTGCTGGTAAAGAAAAATGCAGCCTGAAGGTTATGCTCTTTCCATCTTCGCCTGCCAGTGGAAAAGATCCTGGCTAACCGGCTCTGTCTCTTGCAGACACAGGACTTTGAATCCATTTGGGGGAAGACAGATTCCTCCACAGTCCTGTTCCCACTCTCCTCCCCTGTAAGAGGAATGTTAAATCCTCAGCAAGATGGATGGGAGATGGCTTCTGTCCTCCTGCAGCCAGGCCAGAGTGGCTGTGTTCTGTGATAGATGATTCAGTGTAAATACACCAGCTGTGCTGAGAAATGCAGGTCTGCCTGGCTTTTCAGCATGAGCAATCTGGTGGCCTGAGAGAAAAAACAGGCAAGGTTTTTTTTCCCTGGGTAGAATATTTGTGCAGCACCTTGCACACTGACAGCATTTAGCCAGCAGCTAACAGTCACCTTTGCATAGTTTCTGGCTCACTAGGGAAAGGTCCAAGGGACAATCATCCAGAGGGCCTCCAAGAACAATTTCCTCAATGGCAACCGATAACCACAACCCTGGGTGAGGTCTCGGTGCTGCGGTCAGCCTTCTGGTGCTCTTGCAGATGAATGAAACCCAGGGACCTGGGAGTTGTCTCTTTGGACACCCTGAGCTGCTGCAGAACGCAATGGAGGCAGCTGGTTTGTCTGGTGCACTGGCAGAGGAGACCCTAAGTGGTCTCTTCCCCCTCTCCTAACTGATCTATTTCTTCCTCCTCTCTCCTACTCGTTATTATTTACTTACATTGCAGCTCCTGCAGGTCACAACAGAGTGCTGTTGTGCAGGCACATACAAACAGATCCCTGACAGTCCCTGCCCTACGGAGCTCACAATTGGAACAGACAAGGCAGGCAGGCTGAGAGGGCAGGGGGCAGAACGCAGCACAGAGTGAAAATACTTTGTTTACCAAGGTGCCTTGGGGACCCAGAGCTTTGCACTGCCCAGCTGCTTAGCCTTGCCTGACATCACCGTAGCTCCTAGGGTGACACTACCATCCTGCACCACTCTCCACCCCATTCAGACACAGGCCATGCAGGACTCAGGTACCCTGTCTACCCTGCCCTGCGACCAGAAGCAGGGTCCCACACCTCTGCTGTGTGACCTGGGGCTTGCAACAGAACAGATGCGTAGCATACTTCGCTGGCCGGCTGGGCCTCCAAACCAGCCCACTCCCCCACTGTCCCCAGTCACATGGCCAGCTTCCCATCTCCTTCCTGTCCACCACCTTCCACCTCAACGCACAGACCCAGCAACATGAGCCTCTTCTCCCGGCCAGGGATTGCCTTATTTTCTCCCTGCAGCGTAGGAGAGAGGAGTGGAAGTCCATGCTTCAGTTTCCCCAGCGGGGATAATAGTGATTGGGGTGGTTCCCCATGCTTGTGGGTGCCAGGGTGCCCCAGGAGTGAGGGTACTTCCCTTCCCCAGCATGCTGTCTGCTGAAGCTGGGCTAGACAGCTGGAATTTTGTGGCTCTGCTCAGGGCAGGGTCTCTTTAAACTTTCTGGCTGGTGTGTGCTCTGTGATTAGTGGGATATTATTTTTATGATTATTAATACCAAAGGGATCTTCACTGTCTTTTTGTCAGTGCAAACACTGCCTTTAACTCATTAAGTCACAGAACAGTAACACAGAACAAGAAGACAAGAGAAATGCCATTGTTCCGTCATTTCAGTCGAAGGGCTCTTCTTGCCTCCATGTAAATGAACTTAATGCTCTTCATTCAGGCTCACTTGGAGGGTTCTCATTTACTGCCTCTCTCTGTGACAGCATTTTCTCACCAGCCCTGACTGCATAATTAATGCAAATGCAGCCTTAGTGTCATGAGCCGGGCTCTTTTGGTTTACTTTGGTACGACACTTACAGAGGAATATTAACTAGAGAAAGCAGCATCACAACAGGGGTGGAAAATCAGGCTGTCAGGGACTCATTCCAAATGCCACTGAAAGGAGAGCGCCTTCAAGATTGTTTCATCAAGGTGATTGAGAACAAAAACTACTGAGGAAAATTCAAGCTTACATTTATGAGCTTCTTCACATACATTATTTATATCACCAGAACCTATCAGAACACTATTTCCAAGCACATAGTCATGCAAATCTATTATTTGGAAAATGGTTAGGAACCCTTAGTTAAATGTACACACACGCACAAATCAATCTAAGACTGATTACAGATAATCAAAGGTATTGCTTAGGAAGACGAGCGTGTGTGTGTGTGTGCGTGCGCGCGCATGCTTAGGAAGATGAGTGTGTGTGTGTGTGTGTGTGTGTGTGTGTGTGTGTGTGTGTGTGTGT